>OENM01000093.1:0-49140 GCA_900239745.1 Rotaria magnacalcarata
GAGTGACCTTCCAACTATTCTGAGACTCTTTTTGACCAATCGAAATACTCTTTTAGGTCTTCCAATATTCTGACAGCTAGTGTCACTAGCTGAAAAGTGAGGACTAGGTAGTCTCACTTGTTGAAAAGTGAGTATTGGATAGTCTCACATACTGAGAGGTGAGTATTGGATAGTCTCACTGAGACTGATGTAGGTCAACTTCATATCCACTAGATACGAAGTTTGTTCCCGCGGGTTTTTAGCGTTTCCGTGATTTTTCCGCTGGGATTAATACGGTTCCGTTCTTCTTCCGCTATGGTTCTGTCAGGAACCCTTACGGATCTGGTTTCTTTCCGGCAATGGATACGGCTCGGTTTGAACCGGTTCCGGGTACGGTGAAATCCGGCCGGAATACTGCTTCCATGATCCAATGTGACTTCCGGTCGGATTCTGTCGGAGAGACCCCGGAACCGGCCGGAATACACCGGAAAACAAGCCGTTTCTTACGGGTTCCGGAGGCCGGAATCATCGACCTGGGGAATGGAAAAAGACTTGAGAAAAAAGTTTATAAATGCATGGAAACGGGACATTGATGAACACTTTTAAAATGTTAAGACATAGAAGTTGTTTATTTCTATTTTAATAAAATAGATATAAAAAATTCTCATAGATTAGATAAAATAGAAATTTCGAAGATGAATGAAGAGAACTAAATAAATTGATTACAATGAACTGAAAAATAAAAGCAATACAATTATGTCGCACCATATTTTTTTAAAGTTTTGTTTTTGTGTTCGAAAAGGCAAGATGCTGAGATCGATATAACGAGAGATATTAGCAATTAAAAGTGTTTTTTTATGTATTTACATATTATTTCATATAAATGATGGATAACGATGAAATTTGAAGTATTCGAAAACAAAATGTTATGACATTACATTTTACCGGTGGTGTTGTTGATCGTTACACTATCACAATGTTAATGTAAAAAATGAAAATATTGTGAATCATTCAATAGAGAAAATAAATTTATCAAAAATTAGATTCGCAATAGGTGTACTTTATTTAAAATAATAATTTTGATGCAGCAGCCTAATATTATTCTCGATGATAAATTCGATGAAATACTCAAAAAACTCGTTGAGTAAAAACAATTCTTCGCTGGTTTACAATGATATCGTGCTAGTTGATGGAGCTGGCACAAGCAAAAAAGATTTATTTCAGAATTTTAATGCAAAAATCAGAAGTGGTTTCCGACAAATCTGGAAAACTATGGGTCTTTATCCAACAAAATTCTAGCATTTTATTTTTTTTAATAATTTCGATAAAAGAAAAACTTTGATTTGTTATTCAAATCTTATTTAGTTTACCAAAATTGGTACATGAGCTGCCTAATATATTTTACGAAAATATTCTGAGTTGAAACAAATTCAATCCTTAGACCATTTTAACGTAAATGAATATGTCATCGAGTAACTTCGATTTTGCTCCATCATACTAAGTACAAAACTATCGGTATTAAGAGGATATGAAATTGAAATGCAATCCAGCACTTGCATTGTGTAATATTTTGGCAATGATATCGATTCTATAGAATCAAATAGTAATGATGAAGTGGCAGCATTTTTTGAAACATGTGCAAAAATATCTAATCTTTGAAGAAATGTGTTACAAGAGAAAATTACTAATCATTACATGCATATCACTTGTCATATAATCAAAAAAAATATGACAATGCAAATGAAAACTACTGTAATTGACATGTTTGAAATACCGATGAAGAGAAGTTAAACAAATTTTCAGTAATTATTTAATTTCAAAATAGAAGCATTACATTGCTTACTTGAAGTTTTTGTTTCTCTCTTCATTTTTCAATCGATTTAATGTAAAGATTTTGTTCTTCGTTATATTCTCAATAGTACTAATTGGTTAATTACTGGTTAGAGACGATAGTGATGATTGTCAAATTAGATAACGACATCGACTAATATGAATAATTAAATACGTTTCGATCATGCAATTGATTTAAAATCCAATACAAGAAAACGATTGTAGATGAATTATAATAATATTTAACATTGGATAGAAAAACAAAAGTTCTTTAGTATGACAATGTAAACTACTTCTAATATTAGAAACAAATTTATATTGTGCATTAAAATGAATGTTGACATTTGAAAATTCTTAGTACGTCGCTGCTCATGATAATACTTAAGATAACAAGTTGACTGAAATTTGAGTCCATTTTAAGCAAAAACAGAAACGTCATTTATGTTTTTCTAAATATAATCTAGTCAAAAAAACGTCGTTCGTATTGATTCATTAGTTACACTCGCTATCGTTTTATGTATCTGACATTTGATTCATTCTACAGATGCGTATGTTACGTTTTTGTTTTTCTACTTAATCCTTTTATTTATTCTCTGCCAAAAGTCGAGGCATTCAAAAGAATAAAAATAGCAATTAAAACAAAACAAAAAATTAACACACTAAATTCCATGGTGCTGTATTAAAATAGATATGCATGGTTGTGAAACCACCAACTTCTGCATATTTTTCTGGCATACATGTTGGAACAGGTTTTAAAAATGACTAGAATATTCAAAATAGATATTTAATCAAAAAAGAAAACATTCCTTTAAACTTACGCTAATGGCTGCTAAAGGTGGAAATTCAGTTCGTTTTGTATATTCGTATTTACCAAATACAGCCCAGCCAAACCCTGTCAATTTCTCTTTATTGTACAGAAGGAAAGCAGGAAAGTATCTTGTACAATCAGAATCAAGTCGATTGTCATACCAAAAATGTACACCTGAATAAATTTGATATTAAACTATCTATTTGTTTTATTACGTAAATATTTTACCCATCGATGGAAAACATGCACCTTGAACCCATTTTGTTGTGACCGCATCGCTTTGACTCATTGGTATAACAATTGAATCACGAATTGGATCAGCCCCATCTTGTAACCAGAGTCCTGTGCCTACTGAACCTTTTACTCGTGTGTTGCTACTGTCATCTGATGCACAGATTGTTTTGGGATCAACAAAATATGCTGTTAAGACGTAAGCATCAATACCGGCAACTGTATCGCGGTTGAACATTTTCTGTTCTGCATATTTATAGTAATCAGTGGTGATCAAAGAAATGGGAACCTTTTTATGATGAAAGAATTATATTATTTTAAGTTATTCGAATGAAATTTTCATTAACTTACAGCCATTTGAGTACCAGCAATGAAACCTTTGCTATCATAGATTAAAATTAAACCAATATCTTTATTTTGAATAAAACGTTGTCCAAGAAATTTGCCTACAAAATCATTTTTCTTTAAGATAACAATAGAAAAGGAAATGGATATAATAACATTTACCTTCACATCCAGTTGAAATCGGTTCAAAACCACTGCTTCTGGCTTCTTCAATTGTTAGTGGTTGTTTAGCAAAATATTGACGATTCAATGGATTTGGACCCCAAGTAGTACCTAGAGTATTCCATTCAGGTCCGGAGCTGCTTCCGAACAGGAATCCACATGCTATTTTCAATGAAAAATAATCAACATCAGACAATCACTAGTACTCATTACAAAGAAACTGCCTCTAATCATTGAAAAATCACAAAAAAACCTACTTGCACTGATGCATACAAACAATATTCCAATAGTCGTTTTCATTTTGATACTGTAATAATGTTGTCACATCATTGTTCTCTTTTATACTTTTTTTTTACCGGCCTTCTATGAGAACTAGACACCTGTAAAAATTGATTTTTAAATCCCTTAATTTGTTTTTTTTTTAAGTCAAGAGATACCTTTTCTCTGTGACTAAATAGATATTTTTTTTAATGATTCCATCAGTCTGTATAAAAAAAAATGAAAGAAGATACACATAGAACGTTTTAAGAAGCGGACGCATACATAATCATCTATGTAGTTTGATCCAAGGACATAAAGAAGACACGAAAGAGAACATGTAGAGACAAGAAAAAAATTCATGTATGTATACAGAAAGAACGAAGAAGAAAAAAAAGACGAAAAACCAGTGTTTGATCAAAATGTACAAAAAACGGCTTGATAATGAATGAACAAAAGATAATCATTGAGAACATACGAAGAGTGAGAGCAAAAATAAATGTATTTGAAGAAGCCCATTTTTTGTTTAAAGTTTTCTTTTTTATTGCAAACTGACTGTAATATAAGGGCAAAAAATAAACATGCACGTGTTTCCCCCCCCAATGGCACATCGATAGATAACGGAATAAGAGCGAAATAGACAAAAAAAAACATAGGAAGAAATATCATCACACAAGAGTAGCAGAATTTCCGTGATTAGTATTAAGCCAGCCAAGTACATCATCCGAGAATTCTTCAGCAACATGTAAACTTCCAGAATTAGGTCTAAAAAAAAGGAAAATTAATTTTACGGTTAAAACAATTTTTTCATGTGAAAAATTAAATTTTCTTACCCAGACGATTGTGAACTCGATGATTGTGAACTATGTGGACGAAAAAGTAATGATGATGATGATGCTGGTGGTGGATTATGATTTGTTGTATTTAAACGGCCTGTTGGTACTTGTGATGTTGTCATCATTGTGCTTGATTGTGTACGATTATATGTTTGAGGTTGATATCTTGTTTGAGTTGGATGCATATGATCCAAGCGTCGAACAAGTAAAGGTGATGTATCGTATCGTTGCATCGATGGTTGTTGTGGTTGATGAGGTGGAATGGGTGGTGGTTTATTTGGGAATGGTCCATTATAGAAATTATCGGCAACAAGACCACGAATATGTGTATGTGGATGTGTCGATACATCTTTTGCACCTGATATTGTATAATAACTATCTTTAGGTGTGGATGTTGATGATGATGAATCAAAATGTGGTTGAAAGACAGATGGTGGTGGTGGACGGCGAGCTCGAGTTGTTGATGATGATGTCATTGGTAATGGTGGCGGTATTGAATCAATATGATCGAATGATAATTGTTGTTGTTGTTGAAGTATATTACCAACATTAATAACAGTTGACGTCGTAGCTGTTTGCGTTGGTAAGGTTGGCGTTAAGTGATAGAAATCATGTGCTTGATTATCACTTTTATTTATACGATCATTTTCATCATCGATTATTGTACCATGCAATGTTGGTTGAGACACTTTACTATGTTTATTACGTTCAAGACTACCATATATATCTGTATGACTGGATTTCATATGAGACTTGGATATTTTTGAGTTAATTGAAGCATTATGTGGTACAGTACGTACATGTCGTCTATCTAGACTACGCATCTGTGACGAGGATGAGGGTGGTGGTTGTTGCTGTTGTTGTGGTAATGGTTGCGGTTGCGGTTGACATTGTTCATCAAGCATTGAACTGCTTGTTGATGTTGTTTTTTGGTCATGACGTAAATTTGGTTGATTTTTACGATCACGCATTCGAGTACGTGATGTATTATTTGAAGAATTCACTGGAGGAGGTTGAAGTATATAGGCTGTATGTTGTTGACGATTAGTTGATGAATCAGAAGGTAAATTACTAGCAAGACGATCAGAAGATTGACTAAGCAAAGATGAAGTTTTTAATAGTTTGCTTGTAGCGATAGTAAAAATTAGATGTCAGAATCAAATTGAACTTACCTTCTATCTAATTTTGGTGATAAAACAACTTTATTATCAACTTCAGATGAATGGGCGTCTGTACCTACTGCTGCTGCTGGAGTAGTACGTTGATTATGTACTAAAGCTCGTTTATACGACGATGTTCGATTTAATTGCTATATTAGACGGAGAAATACATTATTTTTCTTTGCAATAAAAGATATTTACTGTTGGGGAAGGACTCTTTTTGCTCTGTTGATACCGTTGAGTATATGAATTCGGCGGTGGGCTACCACTCGTAGCGATAGATGATTTAACTAAAAACCAAAGATCAATATATTTTATGTGACAAAAGAAAACAATAATTTCTATGATTTACTTGGACTAGTTTCAACATAGGGATAACGAGCATTGATGTCTTTTTGTACAGTATCGATTAGTTTCGTTAATCGATCAAGCTTAAAAAGAAAACATTGATAATAGATAAAAATTGTATTGATTGAAAAAAAACACAAATTACTTTTTCTTTCACACATGTATAAAATTCAAAACGTTGTTTCAAAACTGAATCTAATAAATTTGAGTTTCCTTTTGCTTGATCATATAATAGTTTTTTTGCACAAATTACTATTTTGCTTTGAATATCATGTTCTTGTTTTAATTGATTTAATTTTGTTACCTAGTTACCATAGAAAAGTAGTTATTTATGTATATAGTCACGTGATATAAGTATCTGAGATAATCGCTTTATTCTTGTGATTCAACAAAATTAGATGTTGCTCTGTTTTTCATAGCATGTTTTGGTGAGAAAGGCCTCACTATGACGAAATACTCAAATAGGATTATTTCCCACCGTATCCGAAGGCCGAAGTTCACAAAATAGACATTGTTTTTGTGTACTCAAAAAAAAAGAGTACGCTATAGAATCGGTCAGTGTGTCCGACCGGTCGTTTACATGATAACTTTCGAAAGGAGAGTCAGATCGTGATGAAAGTTTCTAGACAGTTCAGCCTCATCAATGTCTAGGTCGAGTTCGAAGATGAGAAGAATCCGTCAAGAAATGACTGAGTTATCGAAAAAATTGTCATTTTTAATCAGACGATCCCTGAGGGGGAGTACAGGGATTTTTCAAAAAATAACCGTCTTTCTCAGAATTATCCACAACATATATAAATCGACTCAGTTTTTAACGCTGATTCCGAATCTGATACTAGTTTTGAACTAAATCGTAGCTTTCTAACGAAACATCGCCTGAAAACGGTCTCAAAATGCACAAAAACTGCATCCAGAAACCAAATTGTGCCTAGTTTCTCATGATAATTTTGGTGTTCAGACATTCTAGAATGACTCATATGTCCCATGTACTTTTTGCAGTACACATAACTCTCGGATGAAATCCGAAGTTTCCACATTTATTTCTTTTAAAATCGAAGTAATTCAGTCAAAAAAAATTGTAAAGAGTCCATAGACATGTTATTTTATGAAGCATTAGTTGTTCTGTCATCCGTAAAATTATAACAGGCACTTGGTTTTGGGAGTACTGATAAACAAAGTTTAGAATGTTTTTAAAATCTTCAATACTGTGTGAAAACATCGAGTAGATTTTATTTTTTGATAAATTATCTTGACAAACAAAAATCGTAATTAAATTTCTTCGCTCAATTTTTTGCGTTTCAATATTTGCCAGAAATTTATTTGAAGTCAAGTTTGCTTACGACTTTTGTTGTAAAGCACAGCTGAACAAACATATGAATGTTTACCAAACGATTTGATGAATAATACATTGTAACCTCTTTCTTCCGATCATTATATTCGAATGTTATTTAAAAGTAAAAAGTCATCACTTATTTTTATCAAAGCTAGAAAGATTTTAGGTTTTATTTTTCGCTAACTATTTGAACGTTAATCATTCTTTTTTTTTAAATGTCACACTGGAAGGTTTTGTTATCGATGTTATTTATTTGGTTTCCTTTTTAGATCAAATCAATTGTCTTGAGACTCTAACAACAAAGTTTTCTTTTTAATTTTTCATATTAACTTTTCCTTTAATATCGTCTGAACAATACCTGTCTATACATCTAATCAATAAATCATCGATTGATTATTACTTTTTCTGAATTTCATTCATATATGAAGGTCTTCTTTCACACGCTAAATTCTGATTTTGTTATACCCAAGGGGAATCATTCTCATTTGTTAATATCTTCAGACATTCGAACGTAATGAATACATGTATAGAGTATGGAATTAATAAAAGATCTTCTTCTTACTTCTTGTAATTGCTCATTTAATAATTCATCAATAACATGATATTTTAGTTCGTGTTGTATTCCACTATCATTAATATTAACACGTTCATCAGATGCTTCACCAGTGACTTGCTAGAAAATAAAAAATACAATGAAAGTTTTTAAAACATATTTTTCTCAACGAACATTTTCAAGAACGCAAATTAAACCAAAATCTTTCGTTTTATCATTCAGCAAACTTTCTAATTGTTGTTTTCTTGTTTTCATTAAATCCATTAATTGTTCGACATCAGCTTCAATCTGTTCATTTTGTACAACATTGGTTGAAGCTTAAATAAAGAAAACAAAAATTTTGAAAGCATAATTCTCTTTTTCTATTTTTCATTACCACTGTTCGATCGAGACAATGAACCGTTCGATGCAGCATTGTCAATGGTTAATGTTATTGATGAATTACTTAATTCACGTACAAGATCATTTATTTGTAATGATTGATTTTGCTATGAAAGAAAAGAAAAATACAGTCAAATTAATTTCTACAGAAGTCAAACACATACACGACAATTTCTTTTGTCAAGATAAAATTGATGTTGAGCTACAGCCATAGACCAAATGGCTTTACAATATTGTGGTGAATTTGTAAACCATGCGCGAACTTTAATATTTGGTGTTGGAGGAACTCGACGGCCGGCCGACATTCTAATCAAGAAAACAATTGTTTTCAAAAAAAAAACCTTTCCAAGCGTAAAATTCTCTACTGTGTGGTTGGATCATGAATAGCATCAATAAGTTTATCATCGGTTTCCGGAGTAGAAGCATTTGTTGGAATTGATGAAGATGATAAAAAATGTGTTGTTCTACATCAAAACAAAATACCATTCAAAATGTAAATTAATTAAAGTTTTTCTTACTCTAAATCATGAACTTCTAAAGAGAATTTCCTATCACGATAATATAAATTTTCTAATTGTCTCCAATAATAAATCTTAAAAGTAAAAGAACATGATTAAATAAGTAGTTTTTAATTAAGTCTTACTTTAATTGGTGTTTCACGGTCATGATAATTATATACAGAAATGCCAACAAATGATATTCCCAAATAAGCGTAGACATTATTTTTATTCTAGAAGATCATGAATGCGATCTTTCTTTTTTGTCCACTTATTAATTTTCATTCTTACTCGAACAAGGAAATAATGTGAGCCATATGATGGTAGATTTTCAGCCAGCATCAAATATCTAATAAACATCAAATGAAAAATAAAATAATGAATTCTTTTTAATCCAATATATAATCTTACTTGACAACGCATAAACCTCGTGCAAAGTCGCGACATCCTTTATAATGATTAATTATTTGGTCTTCACTATAAATATACGAAGAAAAATTTTAAAAGCAAAGGAAATATACAACAAAGTAATTGAAAATATTTTACCAATATCTCCTGGAAATATTTCGATCAACAACACGTTTCGGTAGAACACACACGCGTTTGATGATATTGGCTGCTGCCTCATCGCTAATTATAAAGTTCTTATTGAAAAATAACGAGAAAAACAAAAACTCTACGAACTTTGTATAATCGCCAGCAACTGCTTGGACAACAAGACCAGCTAATTGGAATAATGTATTATCATTGGTATCGATCATTCCCTACGATCATTATCATATGCATAGATATATGTCGTTGATTTTTAATTTCAAAGCAAAAAATTTATCTTACTCGATAGATAGAATAACGTGTCGACAAAAAGAAAAGCATAACTGTAGTTGCATTTTGTAGCCATAGAAATGATTTAAATACAAATCTAATTAACAAGTCATCAAATTAAAGTTCTTACATTGAATAAATTAAAATTCTATACCTGACTGCAAAATAAAGGACTGGAGGTGATGAATCACGTTTAAATATTTCTTGATCGAGCATTTTTTTATCAGATGGAAGCCACATACGTTCATCACTTGAGATTAGCAAAAGAAGAAAAAAGAAGATTACAATTCATTCAAAAACATGATTCAATACAATCAATGTAAAAGCAAGAACAATTGTCAGGTTTCATTGAAATAAAAATTTCACGCAACAAGTTTCATCATCAATATTATAATTATTGAAATACCTACGATTGAAATACTGTGGGTAATGTATGACAAATTATTTGCATATAATAGTCGTGTCTTTTTCTTGATTACTATTTCAAAGTTTACAACAGCCTTGTAGGTAAACGGGGGGTAATAGAATTGAAAGAAATAAGATCTAAGATTATTCATATTTGAAATGAATGAAATATAGGTTTATTCAAAAAGAAACAGAAGTGAATATTTGAAACGATTACATAAGAAAGGGAGTTTTCATCTTTTAGAAAAGTTGATTCAGTAAAAGTGCTCTTGTATCCGAAAAGTCAATCATTGTCTTCGTGAAAATTCATATTATTCTTTTGTAAAAATCGATCAAATAAGAAGCATTTTGACTTTTTTTAAGGAAAAACAAGTGAACTACCATTTGTACAAGACAATTTGGCAACAAATATTTATTTTCAATTTCAAACAAACGATTTACTCTTAAAGGTAAAGAACGGTTTGAAGGACTTTTTAAATGTACATATTGTTTCGTTTCTTTTCTTAATGTAGCACTTATTTTACATCAAAAATAACTTACTTTTCTTCATAATAAATACCGAAATATTCTGTTTCACTTAAATGATATTGCCGACTGATTTCATTTATTAAATCGGTTACTGTTTGTTTGTTCTAATATACACAATAAGATTTATTTGATAATGTTTGCTTTCAAAAAACAAAATTCAAGTTATAACTTACAGTAACAGATAGATCAAGTTTCCTATCGTCTAATAACTTCATTTGACATCGTCGTATTGTATCCATCTATTGTTGATATAAGAATAAAAAGAAAATAAGAATAGATAAATAAAATGAAAAAGTAATTTATTCTTTTTTTGGTCGTGAATTCTTATGATTTTTTCTTACATGCTTATTAGAACCTATGTATCGTTTTGATCTTCTGTTCTTTTTCTTTAGTTGTTGTCTCGGTGATATTACCGTCATCGTTGACGATAATAGACTTGGTGAAATATAATATTCACTTTCTTCACTACTACTAATACTCATGAAACAATCTATATGTGCGAATTTTTGACATTGACAACATCAAGAACGAACATGATGTTGTTGTTATTGTAATATATATATTCATTTTTTTTTCAACAAATATAACCATTCTTAGTGGCTTCTCTTGCACACAGTTGGTGGCACTCGATGAGATCGTTTCACATTCATTTTGTATACATGCGAACGAACAAAAAAAAATAGAGTTCTTAAAACTATTCTTTCTTGATATAATCCAATTTTCGATAAATCAATACGAAAAGAAAAACAAACAAACAAACGATCTGACTTACTCGGGATGATGATAAAATATATTTCATTTTGGTATCTTTTTTAAATAGATTTTGAATTCAATTAAACGTAATCGCTGCTCATTTAGGAAAACGGACAAAAAGCTTTTTTTTTCTTAGTCGAAACTACCAGTATGAAAACGTGATTGCACTGATTAAAAAACGTTCCGAATGAATGTTTTTTTTGCGTGTCAATATTTTTTATGCTTTTTTCTTCATTAACAAAAAAACGAGAAAAAAGAATTTGTTCGGTATCCATACGAACTATTGTTTAAATGCTTATTCTAATAAATTTCAAAAATCCCATACAAATACAATTGCATTAAAAAATAATAAATACGGCTTCGTCATTTTAACATCCTTAGCCTACTCTAGGGACCTTCTAGTACGTCTAAGAATATATTCAGCATATTGTAAGAAAAAACAAAGTGTTCTTTTTCGTTTGAATATATCATTTGAGATAACGGAAGGTCAAACGGATTAATAGTAATTGAAAATCTTTACCTTTTTCTTCGATAAAAATAATTAAATTCAATTAAAATTTATCATTTTTCTTTTCGATTCATCCTAATTAAAAAATAAAAAAAAGGAACTATGGACAATAAATTCATTATTCATTTAAAACTCACCCCTATTAAGAATTCCTCTGTTTGATTGGTCAATATTCGCCATGCCTATCTTATTTGAACCTTCATTTTCCATTGATATTATAGAATAAAATAAAATAAAATCATAATTATTTTCGAGAAATTTTCCTTTTTTTTTCACTTCAAATCATTGAAATTTATTTTAGATATTTATCTCAACGAATCTACAAACATTTCTTTATATTCTTTCTTTTTTTTGTCCACGATATCCGCATTTCATGTATACAAAAAAGTAAACAAGCACTTGAAAGTCAGCAAAAATTACAATTTCTCTTAATATTAATCGTCTTTTTTAAAAACTAAAAATGTCTGTGGCATCAACAACACATATCGGATCGTTATTAGACAAGATGTCATCGAGTGATAAAGATTTTCGCTTCATGGCAACGTCGGATTTAATGAATGATTTACAAAAAGAATCCATTAAATTAGATGACGATAGCGAACGTCGTATTGTGAAAGGTGTTTTAAAATTATTAGAAGATACCAATGGTGAGGTTCAAAATCAAGCTGTGAAATGTCTTGGTCCATTAGTATGCAAAGTAAAAGAACCACAAATTGAAATTATATGTGATACATTATGTTCAAATTGTACAAATATGTCTAAAGATGCTGAGCAATTACGTGATATCTCAAGCAGTGGTTTAAAAACTGTTATTGCTTCATTGGCAACAACTAATTCAGGAGCTACAAACAGTATATCGAAAAAGATTATGCAACGACTAATAGCTGCTATTCAACAGGGTACCACAATAGCTAATAATGCGACTTCAAAGAAAACAAATAATGCATTCGACTTAGCTAATGGTGGACAAAGTCAACTGGAAATATTAGACATTATTAGTGATATGTTATCGAAATTTGGTGCCAATTTGTCATCTTTTCATTCGTCATTAAAACAAATTTTATTGAGTCATTTAAATTCAAATCGATCGGCTGTTAGAAAACGTGTTATCACTTCTCTTAGGTAAATAAATTTTCGTGAATATAGATTTTTTTTGTAAGAATTTTTTTACAAACAAAGAACAGTTTTTGTTCTCGAATAACTGCATGCAATGATGCAATCAATAGGATATTGAACTATGCAAGGCCATTTTTTCGGTTGTTTCTTTTTTTCTTCAAAAGAGAACAATTTTGACTAAATGCATAAATATAAGTCATTGCTACGCAATGACTTGTAGGGAAAATAGTCATGCGTAACGAACTCGAACAATTTGAAGTAGTAGGAAAAAAGTTGAATGTAACATTTTCCCATCGAAATACTTGGAAATATCTATTGATACTCACTTATTATATAGCAAGAATATGTCACAACGTATTTCACATGTTATTATGATGACTATTCGAAATGCTTTCATAAAAACTTTAATCTATATACAACGCAGTGTATTAATTCACTAGTGTCAAACTATCATCGTGTGACTTATTCCAGTATAGAATTTACCTAGATGATTTCAACTGTGAAACATTTATGACATCAAAGACTTAAATCAATCTATTCTCTTAATATTCATAGAAAAGTAATGTTCATTGTATTCTTAAACTGAATACATGATTGTAATCAGCTGCCTACTGCCCTAGAATAGTCTCTCACTATATATATATATTCTAGGTCTCGCATGTAGCTAAAAGTAAATTTGATGAAATTTCCTAAATTCAATGAGAATTAATCTATTCTTCTTCATAAAATTTCATCAACAAGAAAAGAAATCAATTCTAATGTAAAAAAGACGTTATTTTATTAAAATGTTTATTTTTTTAAAATTTCTAGTTATCTATTGGAGACATGTGATCTTGCACTTTTCAATGAAATTCTCACTCATCTACTTAATGAACTTCAACGTGCACCTCCATCCAAATCTTCTGATACGAATACAACCAGTAAGAATCAAAAAGCAAAAGAAAATGGATTTTTATTTTTATGAAAATTCTTCTTGTTTTTTCAGTTAAAACTTATGTTCAAGCTTTAACATCAATATGTCGTTTGGCTTCGCAACGTTTAAGTGAACATATGCATGAGATAGTTCGAATAACACTTTCATTCATTGAAAATACGCCATCAAATAACAATAGTGATGATCAGCAGTATGACGACGAACTGATTGAATATTGTTTACAAGCACTTGAAACATATTTAAAACGTTGTCCAAAAGAAACAAACCAATTCGTACCAAAAATCGTTGACATTTGTATTATATATTTGAAATATGATCCAAATTTTAATTATGATGGTAATTTAATTTAATTTGTCAATCTTTTTGTTTTTAATTATTATTATTATTATCATCGTTAAACTTTTATTTAGATGATGATAATACGATGAGTGATGATCAAAGTGGCGATGATGATGATGGTGATGATGATAAAGGTATTGATTTCTCTAAATAGATAAGATTGTAACATTAGTATACCATGAAAGTTTCAACGAGAAGAAAAAAACAAATATGAATTAAAATATTTCAAGTGATAGGTTACACTTCTAGGGATACGTCGTTATCGATCGATGAGTGGGGATATCGCATTGTTTTATTACTCTTGTGTACTCACGATGAGAATACTTATAACTATATTAATCAGTTATAAAGCAATGAATGATTTTTACATATACGTAAAAGAAGTCGTAAAATAAATTTTTTTTTATCTCGCAGTCATACAACAGATGATAGATGAAAAATAAAATTAGGATTATTTTCCGTCATAAGGAAAAAGTCATTCGTCTACAATCTATCTGTATTTTCTTTCCGAAAAGGACAAAGCAGACCAGTGAAAGGTTAATAAGGTATTGCCTCTTATGTAAGACAGAACATAACATTATTGTGTTTGCCCCTATCGATATCGCATCTTCTAAAAACTTTTTGATATATTTTCTAAATGGCATATTGATCGTTTTATTATTATTATTTTTTCATTCACTTTAGATCAAGATTCATATTCAGATGATGATGATCTTTCGTGGAAAGTTCGTCATTCGGCTGCTAAATGTATTGAAGCTGTTGTTGTAACTCAACATGATATTTTACAAACAAATTGTTATCGTAAAATTGTACCTGTTTTAATTGAACGTTTTCTCGAACGTGAAAATACAGTTAAAGCAGATATATTTCATTGTTTTATCACAATTCTTCAACAAACAAAAACAACTTATGCGCATCAACATCAACAACAACATAGTACAATCTATTCATCGATTCACGATGATGAAGATAGTATGGATACAGATCATTTAGCAACAAAAAATTCTTATGTATCACCATTAGCTGAATATGTACCGTTAATTGTTCGTTCTCTAGCAAAAATTATG
Organism: Rotaria magnacalcarata; assembly: GCA_900239745.1. Lineage (NCBI taxonomy): Eukaryota > Metazoa > Rotifera > Eurotatoria > Philodinida > Philodinidae > Rotaria > Rotaria magnacalcarata. The sequence continues at coordinate 15,194 of OENM01000093.1, forward strand.
AAAGATAAAGATACAAAAAATCGTGAAGGTAGTTTAGTTGTATTAACCAATCTTGTTCAAGTTCAGCATAATATTCTCATTGATCATATTGATATTATTTTACCCAATACACTGCATTCATTGTCAATATCAGATAAAACAAAAAAATATCAAGGGTCTCACACAGAAGCAAAATCAACGCAAACGATATCAAAATCTTTACATTCAAATTTAAAAATAACAGCTTTAGCATTTCTCTATGCACTTTTACAAACACATAATGATTCGGCACGTTTTCATAAACATGTTAAATTAATGTTACCATTAATTATTTCGCATGCAAATGATTCATTCTATAAAATAGCTAGTGAAGCATTACTTGTTCTACAAGAATCAGTTAAAATTATTCGTCCAAAATCAACAGTAATTATTCAAACTGAATTTAAACCATTTGTTGAACAAATTTATGAATGTACACTAAAACGTTTAAAACAAAAAGACTTCGATCAAGAAGTTAAAGAACGAGCCATTACATGTTTTGCTTATGTTATTGTTTATCTAGGTAAGAAAAGAAAAATTCAAAGAACAACATGTTCTTCATGCTGAACGAAGCTTTAAGAAATTGTTTTTCTTTAAATTTTAGGTGATCTTCTATCATCTGATCAATTACAATCATGTTGGCCAATATTAACTGAACTTCTTCGTAATGAAATAACGCGTTTACCAACTGTTCGCGCATTAACAAGCATTGTTGAATCGCCACTTCATCTTGATTTACAGATAGTTCTTGTTGAAACTGTTCCAATCCTAGCATCGTATCTTCGACAAAATCATCGTACACTTAAAATGAATACACTATCATGTTTACGGTCAATGATTAAATTATATTCAAAACATTTTAATAAACCTATTCTTAAAACAATTCTCGTTGAATTACCATCATTGATTAATGAAAATGATTTGTTATTAGCACAATATGCACTTAAATTAACAACATCAATGTGTAAAATAAGTAATAATCAAACACATATTGATAAAGATCAAATTCAGCCAATATTAAACAAAGTACTTGAATTAATTCTATCACCTTTATTACAAGGTACAGCCTTAGATGCTGTTATTGAATTTTTCTGCGCACTTGTATCACAATCGATATCCTATGAAGAATTAGTTAAATTATTAATTAAACCGATCTATTCCCAACAAAAAGCAACTACATCAACAGCTGCTTCGACTACAAATGATCACCATCCTCATCAACAGCAACCACAACAACAACAACAACAACAATTAGTTGTTCATCGGCAAGCTTTTTATTCTATTGCAAAATCCTTCGCTTCATTGACAGTTGCTAATTTAAAAGAAAGTGCTTATTTTATTAAGAAATTTCAAGAAGATTTGAATGATTCAAAATGTAGTGATTCAATTAAAATTTTAGCATTACTTTGTCTTGGTGAAACTGGTAAGATACAGATTATTTATAGACTACTTACGAGTTTAAATTGGCCGACACTAGTACATTGTTTTGAGCGTTAGAACACTTCTGTAGTGAAGAATGACCTTTTACTTGAGTTAATATTTTTTGCAAGAAAGAACTAATTCACCATCGAAATGCTGACTTTGAACATCTGTTATTTCTTTTCCCGGTATTCTATCATTGTGTATCTCTAATTAATAGTAACCGTGATGAAGAATATCTGATAAAGATTAACAAGAATAATAGCATCAATAATTACTATACAGATAGATGTCTGTCATCATGAACGCAGCTGCGTTATCTTTGTTACTAGATGTAGCCCAGATATGATCGTCCGAGAATTCGTGAGAAGACAATCATCACTCGAATTTTTTTGTATTTTTTGATATAGAATAAAAAAATTCAAGTGATTTAATTATCATCAATCAATCTTGATTGTTTGTTTTACGACTTACTCGCATTGTTTTATAAATTATCATCAACTTTAGTAATTATCTAGCAATCGGTACCTCTGATTTGTACGGTTCTTAGAATTATTTTTTTCTATTCGATATGCGAGCTTTCAAATTCAAACTAATAATTGACACGCTATTCCATTTAAGTCGGATTATCATTTCGGTTTTCTATATAACAATTGACAGGCAAGAATTCTTGAAATAATTAATTATGAAAAGCTGTTGTTGATCCAATCTAAAATTGTCCAGTTAAATTAACAAATATTGGATTCAAGCGAGCTTTTTTATAGGAAACTTTTTCATTGATCTTTTCTAATTGAAGTTATTTTCTCTTAGGCAAATACACTGATCTAGCTCAATCATCATCAAATCTTCAACAAATCTTACTTGATATATTTTCTTCTCAATCCGATGACTTACGCACGGCAGCATCCTATACCCTTGGTTATATTGGAATTCGAAATTTGAATTCTCACATTCCATTCTTATTAAGTGAAATCGCACGCAGTCAAACGAAACGTCAATATCTTCTATTACATTCATTACGTGAAATTATAGCATATCAAAATCATGAAAATTTACCACAACTCGATGAACATATCGACTCAATTTGGCGTACATTATTTGCACATTGTGAATGTCCCGAAGAAGGTACAAGAAATGTGGTTGCGGAATGTTTAGGAAAACTGACATTATTAAAAGCTGAAAAATTATTACCAATTTTACGCGAAACATTTGTTAATCATACAGAACAACAAAAATCGGCATCGCCCTATGTTCGCTCAACCATCATAACAGCAATTAAATTTACTATTGTTGATCAACCTCAACATATTGATGCAATTCTAAAAAGTTATATTAAAGACTTCTTGAATGGTCTTGAAGATAAAGATATTGATGTTCGACGCGTTGCACTTGTCATGTTTAATTCTGGTTCGTAGAATTAATTTTCTAAACGATTCGTTATTTTTTAAATTTTTCTTCCTTTTCGTTTAGCTGCACATAATAAACCAATGTTAATACGTGATCTACTCAAAGAACTTTTACCTAAACTTTATAATGAAACTCGTGTACGACCAGAACTTATTCGTGAAGTTGAAATGGGTCCATTTAAACATACTGTTGATGGTAAAATTTGACAAAGAAAAAAGAGAGATTCTTTTTTTAACGAAATATTTCTTTGCTCTTTTTTTTCTAGATGGTCTTGATCTTCGAAAAGCAGCTTATGAATGCATGTACACATTATTAGACAGTACGTATACACAATAGAACAAGATATATCGTCGGTGTTTATAATATAGATGATATTAGCTTCTATAATGAATACAAATTCGATGTCGCTTTACCTAGAAAGTTTTCGTAGACAACACGGAGATATAGCGAGGATTTTTATTTCTCTGCAAACTTTGTTAGAAAAACAATTTCCTTTATTCATTTAGATTCTTTATGGAATTTTGCAATTATATTACAAAGTTTTGCGTATTCTCTCTTCCTTATTCTTCTATGGGGACGAATTGTCTCTTACGAACTAGGCGAGAAAAAATTTCTCCAATTCGAATCATATCTTCCGATTCATATTATCGCATAAAATATATTCTATGCATCTATGAACACGAACATTTGCCTTTAGTCTTGATAGGATGTCTAAAATCTAATTATACCTTAATACGTCGATTGTAACTTCCTTTGTTTTCTCTTTAATGAAAATATTACATTTCTATTCTGTTTTTTTAATGCTAACATCATTAATCTTTTTTAGCGTGTCTCGATAAACTTGATATGTTCGATTACTTAACATATGTTGAAGATGGTCTCAAACAAGATCATTACGATATACGTATGTTAACTTTTCTTATGGTTGTACGTTTATCAATACTTTGTCCGACAATTGTATTACAACGACTTGATCGTCTTGTTCAACCATTAAAAACAATTTTACAATCAAAAGTAAAAGCAAACAGTATAAAACAAGAATTTGAAAAACACGATGAATTACGTCGTGCAGCGATAAAAGTATTTCTTGCACTACAACAAATAAAAGACGCTAATAAAGTTGCATGCATTAATGATTTTGAAACATGTGTAAAAAGCTCGAAAGAATTTCATGATTTATATAATACAGTCATTCTTGAGCAACAACAATCATCATCTGGATTTAGTTTTAATACGAATAACAATGCTGAAGCAATGGACATGAGTTAAAAAAAAGAACGAAATGAATTGAAACAAAAACAATTTATTATTTTAATCCCGGTGTTGAATAAACAGACTTGTCTTCCTTTGCTTCTTCGTTTTCTTCAATTTTTATTTTTACTGTTCTTCATCATCAGTTTTTGTTCTTTTTTCCTGTCGTTTGCTTCACTTCTTTCTTGTTCTTCTTCTTCTTTTTTTGTCTTTTTCTTAACATCATCGAAAATAAAATTATATTGTACTGTGTGAGTGTGAAGTTTAACATCAAGCTTTTATTGAATGATCAGAAAATGCAACAGAGATTAGAGATTTAACGTTCAGTTCTTTTCTTTTTATTTCTATTGGATACATGATGCAATTTTTATTCTTAAGAAGAAGAAAAAGGAAGCTTAACGTATGATTTAGGTCTATTCTTCTATTTTACATCAGTATGATGATGACAACGAATAATAACACTAACTCATTCATTCATTCGAATTTTTTTTTTGTGCATACTCTATCGTCAATTAGTGATGCATGACGACGATACAAAAAAGGACACGTATTTTCATGCATATGTAGTTTCCTTCTTCCGGACATAAGTTTTTTTTTTGCGCACTATTAAACGATGGGTAAAACAGCATCGAGACTAACTCGAGCTTTAGGTTTTGGTGGTGATAAACTTGACAATACTGGAAGCAGTAGTGATGTACCATCAGCACCGAATGCACCCCAATGGGATACAACTATCGATCAATTATTTGGCGATGCACCTCCTGGCGAAGAGGTTTTAGGTTCACTAGACATCGGAGATGCGCCTGCTTTAAAACCAAGAAAACGACGAAAACCACCACCGCCACCTCCATCTATATTCAATGGTGATAAGCATCGACGTCGTCGAGGAGCAATATGTCCATTGAACACGCCGACTGTACCAGATATGCCTAGAAGACGTGCTACAGGTAGAGTACATGCAACAAATGCACCATTCGGTGTCAATCGAAGACCAATAGTTGTACCAGCACCAATTCAGGAACGTCAACGACCAGCTCGAGTTGCTGTTCCAAGTAATTTCAAACGACGATCATCAAGTCGTCGAGGAAGGTAGCTAAATTTTCATAGTACGAAAAAGACTTGTTTCAATATGATTCTCATTGCATAATTCAATATTCAAAAGAAGAAAAAAAAACTCGAAGCTTATCTTTCAATACCTTGACATTTTAGAGCGCATCAAGATTAATTTTGGATTAATATAGCAATAACCTTCGTTTGCTTTTGAAGAAATTTTTGAACTTGACTGATTTACAATTAACATATATTTTTAGGTCATCATCACAACGTACACAACGTTTACAAGAATTACTTCAATGTCCTGTTTGTTTGACAGCCTATACTGAGCCTCGTCTTCTTCCTTGTGGTCATACCTATTGTGACGAATGTCTCAATCGTTTAATGCAAAATGACAATGATGTCGTAACGTAAGATGTCTAGATAATGAATTAAAATGAGAACAAAGTTACAATCATCTTTTTTTCTTTTTTTTTTATTGATTAAAGCTGTCCAGAATGTCGAAAACAACATTTAGTTCCTGAAGACGGTGTTTTCCCACCTAATTTTGTTGTTCGTAATCTTCTCGATGATCAAGGTATGCCAACAGGATCAAGATTAATGACATCAGGCAATAGTTCCTTGAATGTTGGTGCGACTGCTAAATGTTCATCATGTGAAACGTTTGCATCGTTACGTTTATGTCGTCATTGTAATTTCATGGTTTGTGATCGATGTCTACGAGCACACCGACATGGTATGAACTGAAAAATATCCATAATTAAGAGGGAAACGACAATGAATGAATAATCTCTATCGTTTAGATCCAAATAGTCATGATGAATCCTTTAAACGATCAAAAATGCTCAGGTATTTGATATTTTGACTATTCTTAGAACTTGTTTCTTTTCCTGTTTTCTTTTCGTCGGACATTTCTAGTGGTAAATTAATACGATTTTATATCGCCGTACGTAAAATAACTACAACACATTCTCAAGTAAAACGTTTAACAATTGAAATGCCCATTGGCAATTACCTTCGAGATTCATGTGAAACATTGATACGGCGTATAGCCGAACGTGAACAATTACAATTACCTACAAATCAACTTGTACTAGAAGTTGGTGATCAACGTATAAAACATCAACGAACACTAGCCTCTTATGGTGTACAAAATGGTGATCTACTTTTTCTTTTTAATCCCGACCAACGACTAAGCTTTCTTGCTTATGAGAACGAAGAAAATCTATCGAGATCATCACCATTGCCGACTAGTGATCAAAATCGTTTAAGAACAGAAAGTCACAATAGTAGTACAAATGATATTCGAACAACAACATCAAGCGATACGATTTACAATCATGTACGTCATCCGTTAAGTACTATATCCGATGAAGATACGTATAATTCATCAATGTATAGTGACACTTAATTAAATATTTTGTTCTTCTTGAAGACAAACTTTAAATTGTTGGAATGAATTCCAACATTCAATATCTTTTTCTATAGTTTGCTTTGCATGTGTTGAATTTTGAATACAACGATTTAATGTTATACAAGCTTGTAATTTTTCTTCTCTCATTCCACGTTTAAATAAAACCATGAATGAATAAAGACGATTACCGTCCATAAGTACAACATCGATTGGCATCTTATTAATAGCAGATGCTAAAACCCATGCTGATAAACCTGTTTGTATCATAAGAATTTCATGTTGAACAATTTTTTTTAGAAAATGAAAAAGTGTTTTAAATGTTGTTTGATACGTATTGTAATTTTCGTAAGCTTGCTGAGCATTAAGATTAATTAAACAAAGAAGTAATGTTATACGAAAACGTTCATTCGTTTTATTTGGTTTTTGTTCAACGAGAAGTTGTTCAATAATATGAAATGTTTGTTCTTTATTCAAATGATTGACATTGATTGTTAAATTATGCATAATACTTATGATTGCTTGAATTAAATTTTCTGTCAGCGATGTATAAAGTGGTTCGGATTTTAAATTTTTTAAATATTCTAAAAAATTTATTAATAAAAATTGAATAAAATATTGAAGAGTTGATAAATGAATTCGAAATTCTATACATGTACCACTAAAATTCCATAATGTATAGAGAATAAATTGTGTTGAACGACGTATTGATGGATTAGCATATATTCCATTTTTCATAAATTCAATCAAAAATTGATGAACTTTAAGACAATAATCACTTTCGATAAGTAAACGTGCTATGCGGGAATCATCTTGATTCAATGGTGAATGCATATAGAATAGATCATAAACAAATTCAAGTGCATCTTCATTATCGACTTCATCGATTGGTGATTGAGACAGATGAGCCAATACTTCTTTTATATAATGTGATGGAACCGCATCTTCAGAATCGGGCTTTGTAGTACTACTTGCATTGACAAAATTGACATCACCTTTGATGATAGGTATATGCCTATTAGAAACATTATGTCCAACGGATACTGAAGTATTTTGAGACCAGTTTGTTGCAACAGTCGATGCAGATGCTGGACGACGGAATGTATTGTTTAATGTTGCCATGAAATGCTTAAGAATATTAATGAAGCTGACTTGTTTTGTTGTATGGCGTATTTATACCTTCTTGTTTTTAGTTCGCATGTTATCTATATTGTTTTATCCGAACAATAGTAAATAGAGATTTGTTCGTTTCTAATTTATATAATTCTGGCATATTAAAAAACAGAGTTGTTTTTTTATGGATCAATTTTTTTGTCTGGTATGCAATTAGTGATATAAAGCAAAAAAAAAGAAAAACGAGGGCATCGTCCGTTGATTCTGTTTGACCTTTCTCTGTTAGATTTGGTTGTTCAGTTAATATTGATACAGTTCAATATGTATGTATGTACTATTTTTAAAATGCAGCCTTTTTATTTTATTATTTTATAGTGATAATACGTTGTTCTCTCGTCATTCAAATTGTCCAATAATTTATTCTTTTTTTTTTTTTTTCTTATTGAAATAAGAACGAAGAAGAAAATGAAAAAGAAGGACAAAATAGCCTTGAACGGTATAGGGCTACATTGCGCCGACATTTGGTGATTCACTGCATAAAGAAAGAGGTTTTATCATGTACGTTTTGGTTTTGTCTCTCTTTCATTTATTTATTTTTTTTCGTTGCCAGGAAAAAAGGACCTTAGAAAAAGAATGAGAGTGAAAAAGAAAAGGAAAGGCAAAAAATCTTTGGCTGCTCTTTGTGAGAGTATTTTCTATTGATTTTTTTTTCTTCTTTCATGTGTGTACAGTAAAATGTACGCTAGTAAACAAACGGTCTTCTTTTTCGTGATACTATTTATTAAAGAAGTCCAATCGTCGTTTTGGAACGAAATACCAACACACTGTGTCTATGATCGAACTGCATTATTCTTTTGTTGGAACACGACATTTACTCATTCTATACCATTATTCAATGATTTAGCATATACACTTCAGAATCATCATGTTGCAATTCGTGATTCATATTTTCAGTTATCTCTACGTGATTTATTGGTTCACGTGGGTTCACATATTGAAAATTTAACATTAATCAATAATACATTTACTTCGTCGGTTGCTGAATCGAATTTTGTATTTGAAGGTGGACTCTTTTTTCGAGTTCTTCAAACATTGAATATTCACGATCAGCAAGGTATACAATGGTCACAATTAAATGGATCATATTTTCCTCAATTAATTAAACTAGATTTATCATACAATCAATTTACTAATAAACGAAAACTTATATTCGATCGTCAGTTTTATCCGAAGCTCAGCTATCTCAATTTATCACACAATCGACTTACATCTATAAACAATTTAATGGGAAATTGTTTAGCTACTTTTGAAACGTTAATTTTATCATATAATCCACTAGAATCAATAGTAAACAAACTCAGCGACTATCCATCTCTTATTACTCTTGATTTATCCGCCACAAATATTAAACAATTATTTAGTATAACGTTACTACCAAATTTGCAAACACTTATCTGTCAAGAATGTCGAGATATTCCTACATGGGAATATGAAGTATTTCTATCGAATTGTTCAGAATTAAATAAAAATCAGCTAACAATTGATTTAACACGATCAAATACTATTTCAATAAAATTATTTAATCAATATATAAAATGTATTAAAAATTTAATATTAAATGATCAAAATTTAGTGGATTCAATTTCAACCAATGATCTCTTATTTAGTACAAATCTTGAAAGTATTCAAGCTCGATCTAATTATGACATGGAATATATTTATTTAAATGTTTATGATCGTTTAGCACACATTGATTTTAGTGATAATATTTATTTAAATCAATTTATGTTACGACTTATGTCGAATTATACTCATCTACAACGTTTAATAATATCTCATACAGCATTAAATGATTTTTCTGTTGACTTCTTTCATACAAACGTAAAATTTTTACATATCGACGTCATCGATTTGAGTCATAATCATTTAGAAACAATTGATTTTCTTAAATATCTTACATTTTATACATTAGATCTAAGTTTCAATCGTTTGAAAATCATTGATATAAATCAAATTCATTATCGTAATGGTATGTATGATTTATCTCTCATGAGTTTATTAAATATGTCATCAAATGAAATGGAATTTATTAAAATCGATTGGAACAATGAATCACCGCACTCAATTGATTTATCAGAAAATAGACTTGAATCAGTAGAATTACACGGTCGAACGACTTATAAACTTCAACTAGCTAATAATTCAAGATTATCATTCAAAGAAGTGGTCATTAATATTGATCTACCAGTATTACAATATCTTGATTTAACATCGATTAGACTTGATTCATTTGAATATCTTATTTATCTTCATAATCTATCAAATATTCATACATTAATTCTTAATAATAATCGTCTATTGAGCGAACATCGTACACTTAATTGGAATGTATTTTATCCTTGGCATCAATATTTAACTCATCTTTCATTACAAAATATGTCCATTGAACGAATTGATGCTGGCGTTCATCTAGATGATTATTATCATTTATTAAGCATTGATTTCTATTTAAATGAACGTCTCAAATGTGATGGTACATTGAAATCATTTGTAAACTGGTTTAAAACTCCACCGCCGCCACTACTCGACTTTTATGAGCCACTACAAAAATCATTACGTATTGATTGTGATCTAGCCTTATTTGATTTAAATTATGGAAATGATAATATGGATAGACAACACTTTTTTGTTGCATCACATTCATCATTTTTTAAAACATTTTTTATGTTAATTGTATTTATAGCAATTTTATTAACAACATTGAAGTTAATCGATCGTCGACTTAAACGGAGACGTTCAAGATTCTATCAACAAGTCTATACTGATGGGGACGTCATAACATTGAATGAACAGCATGTTACTCATAAAACGGAATCAGAATAATGAGAAAAAACAAAACATATGTAAATATAACTATTGTTTTCTATTGTTCGCCTTTTTTCTTATGGTGTTTTCTAATAAAACGAAATGAAATAATATAATAAAATTGATGAATAACATCATATTTATTCCTGTGACGTTCATTTTTATCAAGCACTTTTTGTACGATAAAATTTTCCAATCTGACGTTATATCTACACATTGACGAATTTTTAACAAGTAGACCTTTCAAATTTGTCTCGGCAAAAGATATTAATGGAGTGTTTAGATAATGTCGACAGCTTTTCCTATAGCACATAAAGTGTGCTTCTAAATATTGTTGTGAGCTCTTCGAGTTATTCTTTTATTTGACAAATATTTTCATGTACTTCCTTTGAAATGAAATATAAATCTCTTTTTCTATAGTTAACAACATCCTTCAAAGGCGAAATAAAGCCTTAGAAAAAAAAATCTCATTAGATGTTTTGTCTTGATCATGTTTGATGACCAAAAAAGATTTCATTCGCTTCATTTCAAACTTTCAAAAGCAACAGTACCTAATGCTCTGAGTTTAAAAAAAGAATAATTTACACATTATTTCCAATATGCCATAATAGCTTCCTACTTCTAATGATAAGAGTCTATTAAGTTATTATCGGATTACTAGAATTTTCTTCTTCTTTTTCTAAGCTAAAAAATTGATCCTTTCCGAACACGCAGTCATGAGTAAGAAACATACTTTTTATTTATGCGACAAAATTTTTCGTCAATGGTTCCTTCAGGTAAGAAAATTTCTCAAAAAGAAGAATCTCGAGTTTTCTAAGTTTATGTAAACTTGATTTATCTTACGAACAAAACAGTTTCTAATAATCAAAATATCATCATGTGGTAGAATTTCCTTTAGTTCTCGAACGTTCGTAGTTGTACAACTAAAGTAGGTCACCGTGTAGCCCAGGAGGCTTGAAAATATGTTTGAATGAAAATCTTCAGTAAGAAAATTGTTTGGCTGATTTCGAAATATCAATTTTTGGTAAAACGATGAGAATAAACGATAGTTATTAACAGTTGTTCTGACTAGCACTTATAGTTTTCTCGGTGAGATACTCAGAAATTTACTTCAAGATTAAATGAAACTTTCATAACACTCTTAATCGACAGCTTTAGATCTGGCTTTACATTCTTGAACATTCGATGATATATCGAGCGATAAGTCTGATACATTATGTTCTTAATTCAAAATCTTTTTTGTTTATGGCAGCAATGAAAATAGTGTCAGGTTGTAAAACTTGACCTTCTATAGTACTTGATGACATAAAGAAAATGCTGAGCGGATACATTCTATTGTCAATAAAATGTCTATCTCAAGGATTATTACGTGTTATGACAATCACATACTTCTATCATATAAAAACCGACACACTCAGGATTGAAATGACGACTTGAAATATTCTAAGAATTTGAAGGTAGCAGATATCCAGGCATCATTTACAAAATAAGTGAAGATAATTTATGTTGTCACAACATAAGATACTACTACTAAGTAAAGTTTAAGTCATTTTGAATCATGTTTACTGAAGAATCTCAGTGTAAAGAAAAAAACTTAAGAAAATCTCTGATGATAACGTTTGTATCTTCGAAAAAATCAATCAACCGAAAGCAGCACCAAGATAGATAGATTGAAGAAATCTACTCTTCTTCTATGAACCGATAATTTAATTTCTTTTAAACGCGACAATCTGTATAGATGACACTAGATGTTCTTTCCAAATCAAGCGTACCATCCATCCTATGAATAACCTCAGAAAATGGTTGGACTAATCCAATGACAGATCATGTAGTAACAACTATATGATTCATTGTGTCGTATTATTCATAAACATGTTTGTTTTCTTTTGTGACCTTGAACATACCATTTAGTTGTTAAATAAACGAATCTACTTAATTAGTTTTAGATCAAATATTTATTGAATGCCGTCATAGTACACGTATTCGAGACAAGAAAAAAAAAATTAATGGAAGCAATGCAAGCTGTAGAAGCACAAGTAATAATTATTTAACAAGGAAAATTTTTCAAATTATAATTTTAACAACCTCGATTTCAATATAAAACATTAGAAAAAACGAAGTAATAATATAGTTCAAAAAGTGTCCGTATCTAAAAAGCGCTTTTTTCTTTCGTTACCTACTCTATCAGGATTTAATAAGTTGTAAAATTATTGATAAGCAATTAGAACTCCTAGCACGAAAGCATATCTAAAAAGGAAACATGTGCTATGAATTGTTGATCGACCACTATGTATATTTATATATATATATATACATATATATAATAGAACGTTTAGTCTAGAAAATCGTTACAAAAAATTTTCCCTGCGATTCTTGAATGGCGTTTATCATTAGAAGATGTAATCGATTTAAAAGTTAATTTACAATGATGACTAGAGGATAATGATAAGGAGAACCATAAAATTAAACACAGCACTAATAATAACGATGAAAATTTTGTTTATTTGTTTTTGTTTTTTCTGTAGCGTTAACATTGTTTCGTCTATACGAATTAGTATTCTATCTTTAATTCGTTCGAAAGTAAATGAAAAGAAGAAGTATCAATGATCATGATGTTGATGCTGAAATGCGATCACTATTGTCTATCTTTATTATGGCCATATTGCGTAGTGGCACGTAAGAAAAAAGAAATATTCGATAAAGTATATTCTCGAATTTCTCTGCCCTTTGACTTCTTCACAAACGTGTAATATGCTTGCATTTTTTTTCTTCTTACTCCGTTCTATGTGTCTCGTACAATATAATTACTCCCTTCTCTCCGACCGATATATATACGCATATGAACAGCTAATCAATAGAACTGTCAGACAGACAACTTGATAGATAAATATATCGATAAGCTGAATAATAATCGTTGAGTTCATTACAATTATAAATATTTTTTTTATCAATTATAATCACATTTAGTTTCTATAGTTTTAGATGAATTTTTATCAAACATGAATGATATTAATTTTTCACCGAAAAATACGTCAACTCGGCGCAATTATCAACGTCGAAATCGTAAAAAGAATCGTACGGATACAAATGATAGATCCGGAGTACATTATTTACCTCTAACAACAACAGTCAATACCACATTACTACTCAATTCATCATCAGTCCCCATAAATGATTTATTTGCTTCATTATCGTATTTTACACAATATAAATATTTTTTTATAGTTGGCCTATTATTTCTTATATTCTTATGTGTAATATCAATCTTATTTCTTATTTTTATCTTAAAATGTACAAGAAGGAAAAATGGCAATAATCGTCGACCAGGTGGTCTAAACAAAAAACAATTGAATGAAATGCCTGATTTTCTTGATGATCATAATAATCATGTGAGTGAAACTGCTATTTTACTTGCCACAAAAGATCAAACAAAACCAACAAATAATAATTTACAAAATGGACCCATTGCCAATGATGATATTAGTAATACATTTTCCATTGATCCAATGATTGAGAAAAAAATCATTGACAATAATCCTCCGAATTCATCATCGTTATCATTATCACCAATGCTTGATGCTATATCCATTGATACATTACGTGGCTCATTGATTTCATCACCGTCACAACAAATATCGATCAATCAACAGCCTTCAACTTTATCGAATATAACAACTACCGATTCAAAGGCGAATTCCGATGATCGAGTTGATGAAGCCGAAAAAGATGATTATCTACGTGGTCTAGATTTTAAACGTACTATAATACATTACAATAAAGCATCTAATAACAGTAGTAGTAATTTACCAATACATCGTACGTCAGTTCCATCGATAGAACAAACTATTCGACGACAAGAGCGACGTGCTGAAGACGAAGAACGTGGTTTTCTATTTGGTTCGAATTCAAATTTATATGAAAAAGAATTAAGAAAAGCTGAACAAGCAAAGTTCGCTAGAAAAGAAAATACACATTCACAAGCATCTCTCGTGTCAAGGACTAGTGAAGATAGTTGCTATTAAATCAATAGCATCGATACATATATAAAACCTATTTACCTTATGCTTTTATTTCGTTTTTTGCTTGTGTTTGCTCAACTAGTTCTACTTTTCTCTCTCACTCTCTTTGCTTGTCCAATTTCAAAAATCAAAGACTATCCCCAATTAGATCTTGTTGTTTATTTCTTAGATGTACATATACTATCGATTGATGACCGTTAGAACATTTATAGGAATGCGTGAATTTCGTCTGGTATAGATAATTGCTTAAAGCAAAAAAAATTAGTTCGAAAATTGAATTCTTCAACTATGTGTTGCTTTTGATCAATTACGTGTGTTATCTATCTTTCTATTAAGCTATGACAGCTAATATCATATGAGAAGTTTCTTTTTTTGTTTTTGCTTTTGTTTTTGTTTTGTATATTATTAATGATTTTCCTAGAAATATATAATTAAACATATAGAATAAAAAAAAATAGGATCGCTTTGAAATTAAAAGAAAATTGTTATTATTGATCTAAACAAATACTAATAAGTTTTTGATCATTATTGTCCTGTTCCCATTGATAATTCATTTGCTTGAGTCTTGCTTTAAAATAATCAACAACGACAATATTATCATAGGAAAATTTTCGCGGCCACCAACCCTGTAAATAACTGACATGACCGCCTTCTAATGTTTTTATTGCAATTAAATAAGGATTTTGTAAAACATCATCAACAGGTAAACCGTCGATAGGACATATTGGATCATCAATAGCGCTCAATATAAGTGTAGGAATTTGAATATATTTCAACCATATATTAGATGATGCTTCACTATAATAATGATCAACATCACGATAGCCATATTGTGGTACAATAACATGTGTATCAAAATCACGTATTGTTTTAGATTGATAGACTTGATTAACATTAAGATTTTGTAATGATTTTGATTTATTAAAATGATGTTCATGTTGTCGCATATATCGTATAAGATTATTTGTTAAACGACGATTATATGTATATGTATGTAATAATTGTTCCATATTTGCTGTTGATAAATGCATATCAAAGCTAGCACAGCAAACAACGGCGCCATCTAGAGGGCATTCGTCAGTTTCTTCGCCGATATATTTTGTTAATATACCAGCTCCAAGAGAATAACCTACGGCAAATAATGGTGTTTCAGTACCTATAATGGATCGAATATATTGAATTGATATGCGTAAATCATTTGTATCGGCAGCACAAAATGATCGTGCTGATGTTAATTGTGATCGACCACATCCACGTGCATGAACAACTACACAGCATGCATTTAGTTTTGAATGGCCTGATAAAGTCATCCAACGAACATATTCATTATCGGAACCGCCTGTTAAACCATGAAGAATTAATAAAATAGGTTGACCTTTGTAGGGTTGTGTATGCCAATCAATAGCAATAGTTCCACCTGTATCATCAACGGGAAGAAGAATACGTTGAAATAAAACATTTGGTAATGAACGAAAAATAACACCAAATACAGTCATAAAATGGCCATTGAATATCCATGGTGTTGGTCGATATTCATTAAATGAAGGACATTGATCGACTATAAATTTATTTTCTTCTGTTGGAACCATTATAATACTTGATGGATATCGTTTTATTGCTCGCCATAAGCATCCAGCGACAGCAACAGTCGATGAAATTGTAAGAACTAATACTTGTGGATAACGTTTTAGAAAAGACCAAGGCATGTTGGATGAATCACAAGAATTTTAGAGTATCATTGTTTTCTCTGCATTCTCCATAGTTGATGACATCCAGCGTGGAGAGGAGGACGCGTCGCTTCAGACGGACAGACAGTGACGTATTTTTTCTTCCTTCTTCTAGCACTGCAATAAGTTTCATAAAAATAGAGTCGATTATATGTGACATCTACAGTTCTAACTAGACTAGATGTAATATATCCTCGTTCCAGATCTATACCCCTTGTCTACACTAGAAAGATAATGCGGTATTAATTCGAATTAAATCTACGTGCATCTTTACTTATAAGTTTAATGCATCAATCACAGTTGAAAAGTACCCAGGTCGACTAATCCGACGACGGATTCTATCGGATCCTAAAACATCCTACTAATCGAGGAAATCCAGTTGGATTCTGGGTTTCG
This sequence comes from Rotaria magnacalcarata, assembly GCA_900239745.1. Taxonomy (NCBI): domain Eukaryota; kingdom Metazoa; phylum Rotifera; class Eurotatoria; order Philodinida; family Philodinidae; genus Rotaria; species Rotaria magnacalcarata. The sequence goes on from OENM01000093.1 coordinate 31,873, forward strand.
GAACCATTGACGGATCTGACGGAAGAATTTAAAGAAATGTCAAAATTCTATTTAGTGCAAAAGAGCTTTTTAGAAGTTGAGAATAGCAGACTTTTTTGGCGCATCGGATCCCAGAGTAGCATACGATAGGATAGTATCGGATTACGATCCTACGAATCCAAATCTCGGCCCGGGATCCGACGGAATCTGTTGGTTCTTGTCAGCTTTCATGTAAGATTCGATGCAACCCATTTTCAGATCCGATTGTAGGAATGAACGACCTGAGTACTCGCTATAATGTAGTCTAGTCTGAATGTATAAACTTAGCACATGTTCAGTAAAGGAAAAGTCGCTTGTCTCTGTCTCTTTTTTGATGATTAACGACAAATGACGAAATCTGTCACCAAAATATCTACTTTTCTAGCTTATTTCTTTCAACTATAGTTTCGTTCAAGATTCTAGGGTTCTTCTTAACTTTTATAGTTCGCCTCCTGTTCTTTATAAAGTATCTATTTATCGATTAATATACAGCGACCTTATTGAGGTCTGTCCAAGATTCTAATTAGTCCACCAAGTTCTTTATCGATTGGTGCATTAACTTTAATTCACTTTTCAGTCAACTATGTTTCTTAATTCAGCATTAACTTTTCTAGTATAGACAAGGCCTATGTTCGAAATCAATTCAGACAGAAAAACCAAGACGTCAATAAAACTTCATCATATGGAACTTGATTTCGAAGTAAAATTTCAACAATCTCATTTTTGTTACTTTTGATCAATCTTAAAATTACATCTTTGATCATAGGAACATTAAAGAAAAAGAAAAATTTATTGTCAAATTTGAAATGTTATTGTAAAGTAAGACGCTTTGTTGTAATAAAAATGTTTTACTTAAATATTCTGATAAGTACACTTACAGAAGCCAAATTTGTTTTTCTTATTCTGACAATATGTTTATTAATCAATAAATGTAGCAAGCTTGACAGTAAAGAAAACTCTTACTCACACGAATAATTTGTATGTAAAAGAAAAAGTTAAGAAAAGTTTTCATTGCGACTAACTACTACAATCAGAATGATTCGAAATAATACAATAGTTGCTTATTTAATATCATGTACGATTTGAACTGAACAGCAATCGTTAGACGAAATACAACTGTTTTACAAATAGCCATTAGTCATATCATTAATGTTTTTGTAAATAACTAAACCATAACATATCTACAAAGGATATCAATTACTATTGACATTATACGATGAACATAAGTAAATCATTTCCGAAGATATAAGTAAGGCAACATAATCTATTGGGAAATATAGGGGATGCCGTCGATTAGAAATAGATAGGATAATCGAGCTCAAAACCAAAACACATTAACTCACATGTAAATTGCAAGCAAAACATTCATATTGTCAAAGAATCAACAGAGTAAATGAAAATATCAAGTTTTCGAGTGTTATAAAAATACAATTCCATTAAAAATTTGATTAGAATAACATGGTCCAATACTTAAATAGCTAAGTATTGGTCTATCTTATTGATGAATATGAGTACATTGTAAATGTGCAACTTCACCTGCATGTACAGTTCACTTACAGAAAGAACTTGAGCTCGTAATGTTAGTGTACAGATGAGCCAGAAAAACAAAAATTCTTATAATTCAAACGAAACGAAGAAATACAGCCGCAGTCTTTGATACACTATAATAGAGTGTAACAATTATGTCATAGACAGTACGGGATGGGTTCTGTTTTCAATTTATAAAAATAACAACATTGTATACTTGTAATGCAAATAATACTAATGTAATCAACGATACAATATAGTTATCAACCTATATTGGTATTTACTTCGACGATGAATATAGACACTCTTGTAAAATATAAACGCATTTTCTAGTGAAGTTCCTTGATGATCGAACATAATAGAAATCTACCATTTCTATTTTCAAATTCAAATGCAAGAATAGAAATTCCTCTTTTTTGTCTTCGATATTTCGTATTCGTAAAATTTACAAGTGAATACTGACAGCCATCATTATAGTGACGATAGTAGAATATTCAAAAATACCAATGCACTGGAGAGGCCGAATTGGATATTGACGATTTCATGAATACTTTCCAATTGTAATCCTGCGAAGTTTTTCGTTGGTTTTCTCATGAGATTGATTTACTCACTCTACAAGCTCAACTTAATCATATGCAAGGAAAAGGAAGACGTTGTTTTGGAAAATTTCCCCCATTTTCAATATGAAAACATGATTTCAGAGTGCTAACTAATTGGCATTTGGAAATTTCATTTAAAACTAAATCGCATTTCTTTTTTCTACTGAGAATAGCTTAGATAAGACAAAAAAACAGGTAATAATTAATAAATAACAAAATGAAATTTGCTTTGAAGTATCCGATTAAATATGAATATTCATTTCAGAATTTAAAAAAATACTAATTGCATTCAGATGATAATTTCATTTGAGAAAAATTTATATGTGCGCACAAATGTCCTTAAAACAAAATAATAGTAAAGTTCACCTGATATGAAGATAAAACGTAAAAAAATGATTGATAAATATATAAAATATGATTCTTTTCTTATCTTGTTTCATCTTGTCCTGAATCAAAGAATGATGATACAATGACACAGTAGTTTAAACGAAGTTAACTATACACATATGAACGTTTACAACCGATGGAAAAGATAACAAAAATTAAAACAGAAAAGTTTATAGATCCGTGCTACTCAGTGTATATTCTAAACTCAAATTCAAAGTGATGTAATGCGCGGGTTGTTACGATCTCGATAGAGCTTCACAATCATTTTTTGTTTTGAAGAATTCATCAATTTAAACGTAATTTTAAAAGATGGGGGTATCATCAATTGACAACTAGAGCAGCTTTAGTTACTTTTTTTTAACGTAACTTAAGATTTTCCGAAAAAAATCTAAATCATTCGGTTGATATTCAATTGTTGTTCATAAATATTTTAGTTTCGATTCTACAGCAAAAATAATTAAACAGCGGAATTTTATTTATAGTGGTATAGTTCTTCTCAGTAGATTTCAATGTGTTTTATGATTTTGATGAGACTTTGGAATAACTAGTTACCCTATATTAATAGTCTGATCGAAAATATCGTTCTCTCTTTTTTTGTGTACTCAAAAAGTGAGTACACTCTAGAATCTGTCAGTGTGTTCGTCCGGCCGTTTACATGATGACTTTCGAAAGGAGAGTCAAATCGTGATGAAAGTTTCTACACATTTCAGCCTCATCAATGTCTAGGTCGAATTCGAAGATGAGAAGGATCCGTCAAGAAATGGCTGAGTTATCGAAAAAATTGTCATTTTTAATCAGACGATCCCTGAGGGGGAGTACAGGGATTTTTCAAAAAATAATCGTCTTTCTCAGAATTATCCACAACATATATAAATCGACTCAGTTTTTAACGCTGATTCTGAATCTGATATTAGTTTTGAAAAACAAATCGTAGTTTTCTAACGAAACATTGACTAAAAAAGATCTCAAATACACAAAAACTGCATCTGGAAACCAAATTGCCTAGATATATCTCAGACGACCAGCAGTTTGGGGGTTTCTCAAATGCCTGGTTTTGTAGTTAGTCAAAAGGACTATCGAAAGGTAACAAAGTGAATATACCTTTTCATTTTTTGAAGTACACATAGCACTCGAATTTAAATCCGAGGCTTTCTCGTTTATGTTAACATAAAATAAATATGAACCAAATTATTTTTGAAAAACATCACTTAGCATTTTGGCAAGTACTTCTCATTAAAATACAGTCTTTAGATTTATCATTGAATGAGATTCTATTTTCATCGTTATAACTATAACTACACATTCAAACTCTCAACTTGTTTGATATCAATATAGATTAGCCCAAGTCTATTTATTTTATCATCAGATGTTAAGACAATCAAAAGGAATCTATTAATATCCTTGATAATAAAGAAAATTGTTATTCGATAAAATCGATTTAAAGAAATTAACATTAAAAAATGGACGTCCAATTTTTGGGAATATTCAAGAAGAATAGATTCAAAGAAATATTTTTTCCACAATCAGACGATCGTATCATACAAGATATTCTTCAAGAGTCGACTCGTCGACTTTGTAATCTGTTTTTCAAGGTTACAAGTCATTGTGTGTTGAAGCCATGCAGAATCAATGTAATACTAATCAATCTTCAAAACTATCGACTTCAAATTTGCACAATCAATCTAGAGGAACGTTGACATTTCAATAGAAACAATATCAACGATCGTTTCGGCTCATCATTTGATTGTTTATATCACGGATGATTGTCTTTAACCTTTAGATGTTTCAATATTCACAGGGATATAAACAGCTTCTTTCAAAAAAAATCGTTCTGTCGTTCTCAAATAATCGAATCCATAAAAGAGTAAATACTTTCAAAAATAAATATAATGAAAATAAATTCTAATGATTCACACAGACAAAAAAAAGAACCTTTTGTTCATGGCTGACTAAATATCGACTAAACATACAACAATATGTCAGTGGTATGAAAAAAAAAAGAACTTTTACAATGATTGATTTCAACAGCTTCTCAATCAAAACAAAGACCTTCTTCTATCGGCATAACATTGTCTTCTATACACAATTATCTAATGTCTGTCGTTTTGTTTTTACAAGTGACATGGATCAATATTATTTTTATTCTACATTTGTCTTTTCAAGCTTTTCCCTTCTCATATATAAATGTGTTTTCAAAAATAATATCCTTTCAAGCATTCACTGTAAATTATCTTACGACGAATAAAAGCCCTCTGGCTATTCTCTATAAAGGATATATCTTCGACAAAAAAAGAAAAAGAAATCAAAATTTTTACTGTTTCTTTCAATAAAAAAGAAAAGAATAGAGAATTCATTGAGTGTTTTTTCTTAAAACAAGCATATTTTAAAACAAGTATCATCATCGTCATCATCATCATCATCATCCTATCAAACCATGACACTGAAGAAGTAAAAAAAGCGTAAATTAAATGCATTAATTATAATATATATTTTTAAATGCAGGAAAAAACTGTGAAAGTTCGAAAAAGAAAAGAAAACGAATACATATGCTCTTTGTTCTGACTACGCACACATACACACACACACACAAATACAAATAAAAACGAGTTAACATCTCGTTAAATTCTTCTTTTTTTTTCGTCATATTTATATACATGTGCATAGACACGCACAAACAAAGGTAAAGACATGCTTGGCTTTATCAACCATCGCTAAAATCCGAATTTGTTTGGTCTAGACTATCGTCTTCTACAGGCATCATCATATCTTGATCCTCGAGTTCGTCTTCATTGATATTAACCGGATGAAACATTGGCATTGTTGCATGATAGTCATTACCTTGTGGAGGATGATGCTCAATCCATTCACTAGGACATGACATTGCTTGTAGAGGTCCATGTGGACCCATTACATATGAATCATCACTATTCGATGGTGGAGATGACGATAATGAATACATCATTCCATCGCGTGTATTTAGAAAAGGTCCATTCGTATTTACCGAGCCGATTGACTGTAGTGGTTGTAATGATCCGCCTTCGTACATATTATTAGTGCCATTTACTGTTGATTGACCACCACCTTGACTATTACATGGTGATAGAACATTCATAGGATGTCCGAGAAGAAATGATTCACCGTTGGGACCAAGCGGCGGCATTGGTGTAATATCAAGACGATGACGCTAAATTATAAAATATCAATTAGTTTAACATGATAACTATTGAATAAAAAATAATACTTTTGGATCGCCGGGAAATCTTGATTGTTGAGCAGCAGTTTTTTTCTTATCTTTACATCCTATTATAAATATTTAAGATGAAATTTTAAGAAACAACAAAATGACTTACGTTTATTTTGAAACCAAACTCGAATAACTCTTGGACTTAATTCTGTCATTTCGGCTAGCTGTTCTTTTAGAAGAGCATCGGGACGTGCATTATAAGCATAGCATGATTTGAGTAAATGTAATTGTTTTTCAGTTAATACAGTTCGAACACGTTGTTGTTTATCTCGGCGTGGTCGTCTTTCGGCACTATTGTTATTATTATTACTACTAGTACCTGGATTTAATTGTTGTGATGATGAACCATTCGGAGACAATGATGATGAATCATCGGTTGATTTATGGCGTTCATCGTTTGAATCCATATCGTCAATAGATGAATGTATTTTATTATTTGTACTTATTCTTGATGATTTTTTTTTAGGCGTTGAAGCGTTTGTTCGTAGAGGAGTTTCGTTATTTTGATTTACTTTCGTTAGTTCATTAATTGTTAATTTTGGACAGTCGAGTGCTTTTAATGTTTCATTCGAATTATTATTTGTTAAAGAATCAAAATCATTTCGACATAAAATACGATTATCACCACTTAGTGTAAATTCTATTAAAACAAAAAAGAAATGAAGAAACTATACATAAAATTAATTTCTTTTTTTTCTTTTTTTTTTGTCTACTGACCATCTCCAGCTTGTAAACATTTTCGACATGCTTCGCATCGAAAACAATCAGCATGATAGACGTTAGATTTTGCTCGTTGAATTAAATCATTGCGTAATAAATGTTTTTGACAAGCAAAACATTGATAATAAAATCTTCTACATGAGACAATAACAGCAAAAGTATGTTTTTTTCAATAAAAAGAAAAGAATATATATATATATATATTAATTATTTACCTTGAATAATCATGCTTACAATATGGAAAACCATATCGATCCATAAAACAAGTTGTACGTTCATCAAGTTTCTGTTTACAAATTCGACAACGTAGACATTCATCATGCCAATGAATACCAGGTGTAACACTAAGAAATGATGGATCATTTATTGATAATTTACAGCCAAAACATTCAGGAAATATTGGCTCTAGAAGATAGAAGAAAGAAGAAAAGAAAATTATTCAATAGTTACTAAACGGAAATCAAGAGTTTTAATATCTTCCTTCCTTGAACAAGTCATTGAAAACTTACTTGTATTTGCTGGAATACTCATATTAATTGATACACGTTCCAAGTATTTTGATTGATTTAGTGTTTGACTGTATGTGTGTATTTGTGAATGTATGTGTTCGCGTTCGCTCGCTTTTTTTTCTTTTTCTCTTTTCCTGAAAAAAAGATTTTTCGTAGCAACGTTTTGTATGCAATCGATTTTATTCGCCGACAGCAGTAGAGAAAAAAAATCGCATCGTTTCTCTTCTCTTCTCGTCTCTCCTCCCACTCAACAAGAAGTCTTCGTACTTTTTTTGCACAACTACAAGAGAAAAGTATCGTTCTCTTGTTCGCTCTGTCTCTCTTTCTCTTCCCCTCTCCAAGAGTATGTGACACGTGTATGTAGTACTTGTTTACACAAGAAAGAAATCTCTTTCCTTTCAACCAATCATTTCCTAGCTAGATATCGATATGTATCATCTTGCTAAACCACCAATAATGAAGAGAGCAATATTGTTTTCACAATTACACCGATCAAAGTAGGCGGGATAGACATAATGACTGTTGGGACAACGGGGGAGTTGTCATGATGATCATATATGATAAGACGTTGATCAAACAGATTCGTCGTTCGTGTCGTTTCTTACACAATTTCATCATTCATTTATTCCTTCGGTTTTCTCCCTCTCTCTCTCTTTCGCTCTCTTTATATATATACACTTTACCACTTGAATACAAAAGAAGGTCGTCTAACAAAGAGTAAAAAAAAAAGACTAAACGTTTTTGTTGCCTGCAACAATGCAGCCGAGACTGTTTTTGTTGTTGTTGTCGTTTTGTGTATATGCATGTGTCGTCGATAGGACTTCTTTCGTATGTGTATGTGCCCATACACGCAGAAACCTTGTTCATTCAACTAGCAGTTACAGTCGACAATGGACTTGCTTTTTTCTTAAGTGCTGTAATGGATTTTTTTCAAAAAAAAAATGGAAAAGAAAAGAATAGAAAAGATGAGCATCTCTACTTTATCTATTACACTAATTTTTTGAAAGTTTTTGCCTGAAGCTAAATGAATCTATGAAACGAAAGATAGACATATAGACAAACGAAAGAACTTGACTAAATATTTTTTTGTCAGTATGTGTCGACAACGAAAAATAAATAGAGAATGTTCGTATATTCTTGAATAACTAAGATACAATTGACGGTGCTGAAGAGATAAACACATACTCTTAAGTAAGCATAAATACACATATGAATATGCGTTTCTACACTCAGCAGTCATCAGTTGGTAGAACTGTGAATGTAAACATAGAAATGCGCGAACGGACATCTGCCAACATAGGGATAAGTCTATTCTTAGCTCTATACATTTACACAGTAGGTGTCCTTGTTCGTTGTAGTAAGTCACAAGAAGAAAAAGGTGTAAACAGGCTAATCGAATTAGTACGATGAATTTAGTACATTACCAAAACACAAAAAAAAAACGCAAAACTTAATGATCAAATCAATCATGCGTTGATATTGGAAATAATAGCATCAATGATTATTCCTCAAGCTTGAAAATGTTTATCGAACGACTTTTTCTTTCATCAGCAAATAAAATGTTTCGATATTGTTATTTTTTTTAAATAGAACTAAACTAAAACTCTTTGAAGTATGATGTAAGTTTAAGGAATAAGAAAACTTGATCTAATGTGCTAATGGATTGAATTAAGGTGCGAGGAATCGAAGTGTATATGTGGACAGATGAGATAACGTTTTGTGTTTGGTGACAATGAAGATGTGCATATATAGGCAAGGTGTTGCTATTTACACATTAGATAGAAATCCGAAAACAAAAATTCTTTTTCTTTTTTCAATCAACATCTGGCATTATTAAAATATTGATGCGACGACATCGATGTATAAACAATAAATTGAATCATACATTGCCTATTGAATATGCAGAATAATAAAAAGCAGAAAATGATGGTCGTTTTCCTAAATTAACTTTGATCTTTACTAGAAAATGAACTAATTAGATTAACGAGCGAAGATACATATTCATTAATTGAATTTTATTATAAGCAGCAAAAAAAAAGAAAGAAAAGAAGAGAAAAACAAGAAAGATTTACAAGAGTGTTAGTTGTTGACTGGTTCCACTACCATCACAACTAATCTCACTACGTTCTTCACTATATTGCGATGCACCAAAGCAAGTACTATCATCTTCAGATGCAAAATCAGTTATATCATGAAAGTTCTGTTGTTGCATTTGCAAATGATGTCCATTTGAATACGAGTCAAATGATTTCCATGATCCACTCGAATGATATTTTACTTGAACGATCGATGCCGGAGGTAAACCAATATTCACATCGTTAGACACAGGTGATGATGCAACTAATGATATACCACGATTCATACTTGTTAGAACTTTTTGTTGTTCTTGAGTTTGTTTAGTTAGGATAGTTCTCTTTTTATCTTTACAACCTAAATAATAGAAAATTACTCTACGGAAAAACCTATTTCTTTCTAGCATTTATCATACGTTTATTTTGAAACCAAACACGTATAACACGTGGTGACAATTCTGTCATTTCAACGAGCCGTTCTTTCATAGATGCGTCCGGGCGAGGATTTGCTCCATAGCAGGTTCGTAATGTTAATAGTTGTTTTTCATTTAAAACAGTTCGCATTCGTGTTGTTTTATCTTTTCGTAAACTATTCGCTGATTTTAAATTCGATGTTGCACTTATTGTTGATCCTATAGGTTGATTTGATAGACTCGATGTTGTGGATGGTGATGAAGATGATGTTGGAGGTGGATACACAGATACATTATGATTATTTGTTGCTAAACATATGAATTTTAAATGATGAGAAAAAAGTCTCACGATAATAAATGTCATTCGATGTCGAAATGTACGATTGATCATGACTTGAATTCTCAATGGGCACACGCGTATATTTAGATCAGATTAAAATCAGTCAGACAATCATTTATCAATACTATCACAATGTCATCAAGACAGAAAAACAGTAAAAATAAAAATTCAAACGATTCAACTCCATCCAATAGTCACACATCTCAATATAGGATAATAAATTTTTTTTTTCTTGCTTTGTAGTGTCTCTCAATCGACACGTGCATTTATTGACCGCATCCGGTTGAGAAATAGTAGAAAAGAAACGGTGTTGACTGATTAGTAGTCATTCCCTCGTTCGTTTTACTATAGTATATATAGCGTGAAAAGAGAGCACCCCAGACTGATCTGACTTCCGGCATTGAACGCACGCCGTCAATTCCTTCCTTCACGCCATAGTCACATCCGAACGGATGTAAGTATGTATGCACGCCATACGCTTTTCTTTTTTCTTTCTTTCGTTCTTTTGGCAATATACCTGTCGTTGGTGTTCCTATTGAATCATTAGATGAATTTAATTGTTGAAAATCCTGTTGACATAAAATTTGATTTTGTTTACGTAGGTAATATTCGTCACCAGATACAAGTAAACGATCACAGTGATTACAACGAAAACAATCTGGATGATAACGACGATAGAATGCTGTTCGAATATAGAATTCATTTTTAGAAAAAGATTCTTGACATTTAGCACATTTGGATGCAAACAATCTAAGTGAAATAAGAAGGAGTAGTAGTAGTAGAGGGAGAGAGAAGAAAAAACAGCTAAGAAATCATGATTGCATGATAAAGTAAAGGAATTAATTCTACTAAGTGAAATCTCTTCTATATGTATTGCCTTTATTCTTATCTGCAAGCTGTTCAAGTGAAAGTGAAGAGAGACCGGTCAAATCTGCATGAAAAGCTTTTGTAAATAATTCATTCATCAACGACTCTCATTTGTATGCATTTAGCTTAAAAAAGTCATCTTTCTTTTTCTCTCTCTCTCTCTCTCTCTTATCGAACAAAGTTGTTTGCCGAGACGACACATATGCTATTTGAAGTGTGTTAATTTTTTTACTGCTGAGATGATTATCGTTTGTGATAATTTTTCCAAGTAAAACTCTTTTGTCGGCATACACGCAGAAGAAGAAAAAAAGAAAGAAACATATCTATATTGATGCGTACCTTATATAATCAGATTTACAAAGAGGTTTTCCATCAAGAACAAAACATGTTGCAGTTTCATCTAAATATTGGCCACATTCGGAACATCTTAAACATTGAATATGCCATTCAAGATCGGGAGCAACTTTCAACAGGTATCGATCATAGATTGGGCAATTACAACCTGTACAAATCGATGAACATTTGGTTTCTATTCAAAAGAAAAAAAATAATCCATTAGTTTATGTTTTCTTCGTCATTTCATTGCTTTTTGCTTTACCTGGATAATCATTGCATATAGTATCTTGATAGTCAGGTTGATATCCTGTATTATAATGAGACAATTTCAGACTATTTTTCATAATTTGGATTATCTGCAGGAAAATGTATAGTATAAAATGTTTCTTTTCACCGATTTCATACAAAGGAATCACATTCGGAAAAAAAAGAAAGAAGGAAAATTCTATATTTATATATATATTAGTAAATGTCAATTTTTCTTTCTTTCTTTCCTATTTTGTTGAGCAAAATATGAAAACGAAGAATGAAAAAGAAGTTTTCTTTTCTGCTACTTTCAGACAATTCTAAATGGGAGGAGTGAGGTTATTATCATTATGATTATTATTCTCTTCCCGTTTCCTGTTGGTTGAGCGCAACATTTTTCTATTGGTCGATCGCTTGAAAGAGCATACAGACAAACAATCTTTTTTCTTTCTTCCTGTCTCTCTTCTTTTTTTGGCTCAGCAAACGACGAACATAAATGAGACGAAGATTTTTTTCTTTGCTCTTATCACTACACATTAACTACCAAACTCAATCGAGATATAAAAAAAAGGATGGAGGTCATTGTAATCAGTTAAAAAAAGAATAAAGAACTACAACGACGACAACAACAACAACAACAACAGTAGTAACTATGTTTATCCTTCAAATGGGTTTGGGTGTACGATTAGTTATATCTACTTATATATATATATATATATATATATAGAGAGAGAGAGAGAGAGAGAGACACTAAGCTACCATCTTCTTCGAATACAGATTGAAAAGCAATTATTTCATTTAGACAAGAGTACATATAAACAAACTGCAGTCTTCTCTTGCTCTACATTCAGTGACAATGCTGTTGATAGCATGACATATGGTCAATGTTAGTTTTGCACCTTTTCTCTTGTATGTATACACTTGCGCGTAAAAACAGTAACAGACAGACTGCATATAGATATAAATGATTCATTTTAAAGACATACACACACACACAAATATATGAAATGGAATGTTGAACATTCATATTTCGATAATAACAATAACACGTTGCTGTTGATGATGAAAAAAGTAAATAGTTGGTTGACAGCATTTTTCTATTTTATGAAGCTTTTGATTTGAAAAATAATTTCATGGGTGAAAAACAATCATGTCATTGTTTATATTTTGATTTACTCTATTCAATATATGTAGCCCAAAAAAGAAATGAGTATGATATTTTAGAGGCGGCTCCGCCTTTACATCTAACTAAAACGATAGAGCAACAGAAAGAAAGAGCTTTCATCTCATTGCCTTGAGGGTAAACGGCGTATAACATTGAACTCGACGTACGTTCAAGAAGTAGTAGTAGTTGTAGTAATAGTTTTGAAGCAAGAAAAGCTTCGGGGGTACTCCGATCATCATCATCAAACTTCATTAACACGTTCTATTGTATGAATGAACGCGTCTCTTTTTCACTCCTTATGTGTGTGTGTAAACAAAAGTAGAAGTAGACGGAGAAGCATATATGTTAATATATACAACTGCGAGAGATTGATTTAATCAATCAGAAGATGTAAAGATATATTGGATGACATCATCACTTTGACCCCTAGATAGTTTTTTTTGTTGTTGTTTTTGATATGAGCGACGATGATGATTTTCATTTTCATCGGTTAAAAAAACAAGATAATAGCCCATTAAATCATTTTATTGATAGTCTATGTATCTCAATGTGCTCATCAAAGACAAGGTCGAGATAATGTCTCAATTATTTTCTTAGCAAGAACAAAATGAATCCTGCTGTTTTTAATGGACTCATGTAGATGGAACGACATGTTCTTCGTTCAACTAATAAATAACATTGCACAGAGATCATATTTCGACATGATCAACTATCAATAATCTTTGTCACATTGACAATCGTGAAACGTGCTGATGATACGTTAAAGAGGAAGAGAATTTTGAATTTCGACTTTTTTTTTTTTAATCTATCATCAATAGACATCAGTCACGAACAAAAAATTAACTTAGACGATATACAGGTAGAAAAGCAATGACAAATGGGCGGACATAATGCCACTGTCCATTTTCTCTCTAGTGATCAAGTGACAAGTCACTTCTCCGTTTTTCTTCTTTACTCCTACTTGTCCATTCGTTCAATTTGCCTCAAGGCATACTTTCAATCACAGCAACAATATGATGGCGGTAAAATGGTTGTTAACTCACTCTTTTCTTTTACTGTCCGATTGAAATCTCTCGACTCTCTAATGGATGATAATTGCTGCTAACTTACTCATCGTCTGTTTTTTTCAAACATCAATCTCAACGACTATACGATACACATATTCACTTTATCCTAGATAGACTTGTCATTATATAGTACATTTATACGTTCAATGATGAGGACATATGAATAGAAAAAAAGTAGTTAATTCTCAATGACACTGATTAAAATCTATCTATAATCTTTGCAAACAAAAAGAAAACTAAAAAGTCAACCTTTTTTTTGCTAAATAATTTCCTGTGTACGAGAAGCGTGCACATATATGCTGAAATGGCTTGCATGTTTCAAACTTATTAGTGTAATGTGTGAAATTTAAATGCTTAAGAGGAATGAACAAATTGAAAGACAAAAGATTCATCATTATTTATCTCCCTTGTTAATTATAATATACGTTGCTGTTTGAATGTGAAAGAACCGTATGGATTATAGGTGCAAGAAAGTCATGATCGACAAAAATATCTTATTGACATGCTGTGTTGTTAATTGAAAATTAGATTTATATGAGAGAAAGGTGGAGCTTGCAAAAGCAACCAAATAAATATGACTAAACAAACGATCGATTATATATTTAAATGAAGATGTCAACGAAGTATTCAATTAGAGTATAGTGATGATAACAAGCTAGCTAAAACAAATAAATTACTATACAAAAGAACAATAAACATCAGATGATTATGAATAACCGATGATACGAAGTATAGGTTTTAAAATAACATCATTTTTTTCTTTCTTTCTTTCTATCTATCTACCCAATAAGATACATTCTACTTCATAAAACAGAAAACTAGACAAAAAGTCATGCGTTTTAAATCCAATTATAAATGACAACGGAAGATTTACACTATTGACCTTTCTAATAAGCATTAACAGTGAATAGTTTAGAAAAGAAAACTACTATCAAGCGAGAAGAAAAAATAGGCCAAGAATAAGTTTGTTTTAACCCAAAACTGAATAGGCTTACTAAAAACGTGCATTATTTTATTCGTGAAATAGTAGATTTTTTTACAAGAAGTAACAACAGAAAAATCAACTCCATTGCATATATATATGATAATACATAATTTCGTTATTTGGCTGCAGAATCGTCTCCTTTCAAAGGGAGCGGTTATTTTACAGAAGCCATAATTAATGTCTGCGGTTTTTGATGACATTGAATCAGAAACAAAGAATATTTTTCATTCAATAGCAATAGTAAAAAAACGAGCTGGAGACAAAATAATTATTCGTTTGTATTCAATAATTTATTTGTTTTTAATTTATGGATATTTTTATCTAGTTGGTTAATTTCCACGTCGACAAGCTGCTCGAGAAAACACGATACAATATGTAGAGAAAATTTCATCAGAGAAATTATTCAAGTGAATGCTGCGTTTTAAAGATGTTGAATAGTACTTTGAATTGTTTATGATAAACTAGAAAAATAGATTTGATTATGTGGAAAAAAAACCTTCGCTTCGATATATATAAAGAATAAAGCTTTTACTGAAAACATAATTTGAAGAAGCAAACTTATGAGATGCCTCTTGTTATTTCAAGTTCTCATTATTTGTCTCAATTGAGTCATACATTTAGATTTCATTAATTTCTTAAATTAAATGAGAGGTTTTCTCTTACTCTATTTTTGAAACCTATTTTTGCAACTTCAAGTGATGGATATATAGATCCTTTTCTTTTTTAAATATTCAAAACAATAAGAAGATAAATAGATAATTGATACTATTTAAATTCTCGTCATCTAATATCAATAATCTTTTCAAAGATAGAGTTTATATCATTTCGAGTAAAGATCGGTCAGATAACAGTTACTAAGCGACCTCTAATAAATAGTTTTACAATGGCCCGAAACGAACCAATTATGAAGGAAAAAAGAACATGCATTTATTCATTTGTTGTTGATAGTTACCTACCTAAAACGATTCTTTTCTTAAGTCATGATTCTTTAATGGCGCGCAGGGATATTTCTTATGTAAATAATTCATGATGAAAACATAGATGCTTTAGTGAAATACTTTGAATAAATATCATAGATGATTCCGATCCGTCCGCCAAAACGTTTTCAATCGTCAGTCAATACCAAATCAGATCGACTGAGAAAAGGAGGCCTATTGAAAGGTCAATTTTTATTTGCGCCTGAAATATGTATACCCGAAGATGAAGCTCTACCATCAGGTTCAGAATCTACAATTAAAACGTAATGGGATTTTGCCCTTCTTGTTTTTTTTTCTTTTAAATCTTTAATTGGCGCTTTTTTTTGTAATTAGTACAAAGAATTCAATACCATTAGCAAAACGAATTGTGCGTGATGATAATAATGAATCTATTTCGACATTACGTCGAAGTCAACGTCAAATAAGCAAACAAATAGCTATAACAAAATATAAATCAGCAACATCGTTTGATTCCTATATTGAAAGACAATGTGAAGATGGCTTGGAAGCTCGCGATACCAAAACGATTAGAGGACGTGGTGTATATGCGACAAGGAAATTTTTTCGTAATGATTATATTGTTGAATATGCTGGAGAATTATTAACACAACATGAAGCTCGACAACGGGAAAGTTTATATGGACGTAATCATAATATCGGTTGTTATATGTATTATTTCAGATGGGGAGAAAGAGTCTTTTGTGTGGATGCTACTGAAGAAACAAATCGACTCGGTCAGTATGAATCCGATTAGAATACTATCGATAGAACAATTTTTTATTTTTTAAAAAACTTATATCTGGAAGTATTATTTAATTTATTTGTTTAGGTCGTTTGATAAATCATAGTCGAAAAAATAGCAACTGTCAACCCAAAGTATTCGTTGTCAAAGACCAACCACGTCTTATTTTAGTTGCATTACGTGACATTGAAATAGACGAAGAGCTCTACTATGATTATGGTGAACGTCGTAAAGATATTGTTGAAGCATTTCCTTGGTTAAATGAATAATTTTCTTTTCTGTTTTTGGGTCGTAGTTAGTTCAAAATAGTTTCTCGTAACTAGATCTGCGTGATCTAAAACAAAATTTGTAATTGTATCTCTTATCATAATGTCTTGTCTTTTTCTTATTCATTTGTATTTATACTTACATATACTTTGCTACTAGTCATATATCTTCATTTTTTCTTTTGCTGTAAAGCTTTAATTCTTTTTTCTTATACTAATCATTTTCTACATGTATATAACACAGAATAAATGCAAATAATTTATGAGATATCAATCATTTATTTATTTTCTTTGATCAGGAGATTAATGATGTAAGAAGAAGAAAAAGATGCCACATTTTTTCTGGGCACCATTTGCTTGATTATGAAAACCCAGATTATCGTTCAAAGTGAAAGTAATTGATCATATAGATTAATAGGAAACGTGCGCATAGAAATATTTTGGTTATGAGGAAAATAGTAATCGCTCAAATAGGAAAGCATCTTTTCTCTTTGCTGATTATGAAAGACAGTTCGATTTTAAAGATTGATTTTTTTGCTAATATAAAAGAAGGATATTTTTCAACTACCTTAAGCTAAATAGAGATTTGCAAGCATCAAGTAACAGAATAAATAAACGAATATTGTATTGATTCTATTCTTTTTTTACCTAGATTCAAGTAGACTAAACGCAAATTTATAATAAAATAAATCGCTAGAATCTTAAGATAAATCATTCTGTGGATTTATCTGAGTGCTATAAATGATCAGAATTTATTGCTTAATTTTGATATCCTACGCAAAAAAAAA
>OENM01000093.1:49321-62541 GCA_900239745.1 Rotaria magnacalcarata
TTATAATAAAATAAATCGCTAGAATCTTAAGATAAATCATTCTATGGATTTATCTGAGTGCTATAAATGATCAGAATTTATTGCTTAATTTTGATATCCTACGCAAAAAAAACATCTTATTTAGCGACATAGATAAATAACAACAAGAAAAAATAAAGCATCATCTGACATAAGACGCGAAGGCGAACGTACTATTGAAAGATTTATTATATGCTTGTTATCTTTCTGTCAAGACTGCTGTATGGATTGATAATTGTGGATGATGACAGCTAAATATATGACGCAATATTAAAGTTAAACATGATAAATATGGACAAACATATGCATCATTAACTATATTTATTCATGAAAGAAAAAATTTTCACTTTTTGAATCATTCATTCAATTTCTCTTTTATTGAATTTACCATATGTTATCTATTTTTTTAATATATTCATTGATTCGAACTTTGAATTTAATTAAATATTATGTAGCTCATTGAATATCTTTCTAATAAGTTTTCCTGTGATGTAACAGCTCTTCGAGCATGCAATATGTCACCATGCTCTTCTGAATATTGAAGGAATCATTTCTTTTTGTAACTATACTGGGTATTCACATTCAGTGAGAGAGCTTGTTGTGCATACTTAAACGGCTCATTACTTTTTGAGAAAATGTCCCCTCGGCAATGTATTAATGTTACAAACAAGAGTTATTGAAATAATGCTTGTTTGTTTTTTTATCCATACAATCACAGATTCATATCGCAGGTCTCAATGATTTTGTAAATATTTACGAGACATACGAGTCAATAGTAATAAGAAAAACAAGCTTGTTTTTTAAATACATTGCTGTAGAAAGCGTTCTGTACACAGAAAAAAAAAACTACGCATCTAACACGACACACTTTTAATCTTATACGATGTTAATTACTGAGTACATTTTTAACACATGACATATAGATTGAGATCACATTTTTTCTCCTTAAAATATTCATCTCAATACTAATCAACAAGATAAGGATATTCAATTTATTACGAATTCATCGAACAAGATCTAAAAATAATTTTCATTGATTGCTTATAAAACATTTGACTTGCTCGATAAGTACACTTAATCAAACATAAACTTTGAAAAACAATGACATCTATAGAAATTTCGTCAATGATTGGTTGAAAGTCCTCCATCGACCTACTTTCTCGTTGCTCTATTCTAATCATCCCGTCCGATTTGTGTTTATTTCTTCTCCTGTCGTTTTTGCTCGAGTCTTGTGTGTGTGCATCTTGTAAGTGCGCGCGCCTTGTCGATAATTGATTCCCTTTAAGTAGCTTATTTATTTTCAAATTTATCATGATTTTTAATTTCTAAAATCTAAAATGAGTCAAATAAGACAAACAACGGGTGTAACAACAGCGACAACTCATTATACATCATCAAGAACATCGAATTCGCCGTCAATAAGAGCTCTTCAACTTGAATATTCGAAATTACAGAAAGAACCTGTTGAAGGTTTTACTGTTAAACTAGACGATGATTCAAATTTGTACAAATGGCATGGTAAAATATTTTTCTATCAAGATAAATTTCATATGAATTTCTAATTTCTTCCAGTCGGAATATTCGGACCACCAGATACTCTATATGAAGGTGGTTATTTCAAAGCGGACATGGAATTTCCAACAACATATCCATTTGCTCCGCCAAAAGTAGAGAAAATATTACGATAAATTTTCTTTTGTTTTAAATACATATTTATCCTTTTGATTTAGGTTCGTTTTCTAACCAAAATGTGGCATCCAAATATTTATGAGTAAATTAATCATAAGAAGAAAAAAATACAATCATTTTACTTTTTTCATTTCATTGTTTTTTTCGTTTGTAGAAATGGTGAAGTATGCATTTCAATTCTACATCCTCCAACCGAAGATCCTCAGTCAGGTGAACATCCAAGTGAACGGTGGAATCCGGCTCAAAATGTTCGAACAATTCTAATGTCAATAATAAGTTTACTAAATGAGCCAAATTGTTCATCACCTGCTAATGTCGATGCAAGGTAAAATATTTCAAATGTATTCTTATGTTAACCTTCGGCTTTCTTTAATTTTGCCTTCAAGCGTGATGTATCGAAAATACAAAGAACAGAAAGATGGCGAATACGAAACAATAATACGAAGACAAGTTAATGAATCGAAATTGATTGCCGAAAAAGAAGGTGTATCAATACCGAAAACACTTGATGATTATGTCGCACCATCACGTGCTGGTGCAACTGGAAATAGAAATGGAAAAAAATCAATTTTTAGTACTTCATCACATGAAAATGATGATGATTTAGGAATTGATGTATGTACTAATTTTGTTTTTATTAAATTGAATAATTAAAATATAATCAAATGGTTATGTTTTCTTTTTCTTTTTTTTTGAATAAAAGAACGATGATGATCAAATGGCTGATATGGGCGAAGACGATGATGATAATTATTACAATGAAAGCGATTAAACATAAACTGTGATTTAAATATGACATATGACATATGTTAATGCTTTTTGTCTTACAATCAAAGGCGTGTCTTTATTTCTTTCTTTTTGCATTGTATCTTTGGTCACTGTAGATTTCAAAAACTAAATTTAACTTAAATGTTTTTTTTTTTTGGTTTCTCCATTTATATGTAAAATCTAGAGGTGCTGACTTGGAGGTTTTAACCATTCTAGATATGTCATCAGATTCTGTAGGCTTATTATCATCACCAGATCGATCAAGTTCACCGTCATTAATAGATCAGATTGTTAATGATTGTGTTACAACAAATCAGATATTTTTTGATTATACCGGTTCAATATCACAACAGCCACCACGGTCACCTGGCAAAAGACAATTAACAGTTGAAGAATCACTTATTACTACTAATGATTCAAAACGTCTTTGTAACAGGTAAGAAACGAAAAATAGGCCGCGTTAAAATATGCATAGATTATTTATTCCAAAGTTATATACATGAAAAAAATGAGCCGATGGCTTAACGCGTATTATAAATTATGTCTTGAGAAAAGAAAAGAAAAGAAAAAATGCACTTACCATGGTAGTTGCTCGACTAAAAAGAACTAAGTCATTTAGATGCTCACTTTACATTCATATAGCTTAATAACCGATAAAGATCAACAAGAGTATCACTTAAATGCTAATGAGCTATAATACTCAGGTTTTTCATGTGCAAGTAATATTTTACATAGACCGAGTATAGAATCATATTAAACAAAATAAAAACATCGTTTTCCTTTCGTACTTGTCTAGTAATTTTCGCGAACAGACTGATCTGAAATCAATTACGCCAATTAGTATAGATTCGTCACTCTCACCGTCGTCTTCTTCAAATTCTACTGATTTTTTATCGAATTCAACATCACCGCCACTATCTGCAGATGTAATCAATTGGCTATCCACTTTTTGGGCCATGTCAAATGAAGATCGTAGTCGTGCAACTGAAGCACTCATACGCACATGCTCATCGAATACACTTCAATTAAATCATATTCGAAATCAAATTGAACCTTATTTTCAACGTGATTTTATTCGTGATCTTCCACGTGAATTAGCACTTCATGTATTGAGATATTTACCTGCCGGTGATGTTGGACGAGCATCACGTACGTGTCGTGCTTGGTATGAAACATGCAATGATATCTTACTATGGAAACGTATATGTCAAACAAAATCTATTCCATTAAAACAATTACCAACTATATTTGATGACACTATAGATAATTCATGGAAACGTTCATATGCATGTCACAAACATTTAGAATATGTTTGGCAGCACGGACAACCATTGCCTGACCCACTAGCATTGCGTGGTCACGAAGATTTTGTTATCACTTGTTTACAATTTGATGGCAAACGTATTGTATCGGGTTCTGATGATAATTCATTAAAAATTTGGTCGATCGCTACTGGACAAGTAATTATTTTCTCGATTTTTAATTGCATTTTCAAATGATTCTATTTGAAACTTTGTTTTTAGTGCGAACAAACATTGATAGGACATAATGGTGGTGTATGGTGCAGTGAAATGACAGATGATTTAATAGTTAGTGGAAGTACAGATCGAACAATTCGTGTATGGAACATAAAAACAGGTGCATGCCAACATGTTCTATATGGACATACGTCAACAGTACGTTGCTTGGCATTACATGATGATATTGTTGTGTCTGGATCACGGGATGCAACTGTTCGGTATGTATACAAAAGCGGCAAGGTTCAATAAAAGAAAAAGAATACTCGCGATTTTTAATATCAATAAATGTCGAGTTATGTAGCTTGGAATAGAATTCTAGTATACAACCGAACAAATTACAATAGTAGATATATGTTATTGTATGAATAATTCGAGACAACCCATATTTAGTGACTTGTATAGAATTTTGTTTTTGATTATTACCAACTTTTTAAAAATAGTATTTTATGGATACGAGTTTCAACTAGTTCGCTATCGAGTGTAAGATTCTTTTAGTTAATAATAAAATACTCTGTTTATATTTTAGTGTGTGGAATATCCGTACAGGTGAACGTCTTCATATGCTAAGTGGTCACACAGCAGCTGTCCGATGTGTTTGTTATAATGGAAAATATGTTGTATCAGGTGCCTATGATCATACCATTCGTGTATGGCTACCTGATCAAGAACGATGTGTACACACACTGGAAGGACATACAAATCGAGTATATTCACTTGTCGTATGTATATCAATATCATTGTGAAAACAAAACAATAAATTGTGCTTTGTGCTAAATTTAGTTCGATGGTAAATATATTGTATCTGGCTCATTAGATTGTATGATACGTGTATGGGACGTTGAACAAGGTACATGCATACATCAATTAACTGGTCATTTATCATTAACAAGTGGAATGCAATTACGTGGAAATATTCTTGTTTCTGGTAATGCCGATTCAACTGTAAAAATTTGGAATATTGAATCCGGAAAATGTTTGCATACGCTAGCTGGTTAGAAGAATTTTTAATTCAATGATTAATTTTACAAAATCAAATTCTGTTTTCTTTCCTTTTAAATAGGGCGTAATAAACATGCATCAGCCGTAACTTGGGTTCAAGTTGTACTTAATTATGTTGTTAGTTCAGGAGACGATGGAACGGTTAAATTATGGGATTTGGAAACAGGAGATTTTATTCGAGATCTCGTTAGACTTGAATCCGCTGGAAATGGAGGTAAGAATATGAATACTATTGAATGAATTATAAGGAAAACTAGTTGATGTGTGTCTCGAAGGAAACATAAGAGAATTCATAAATTTTAGAATTATTGAAATAAATTCCAAAATTATGTGAAACCATTTTGAATATTAATTTGATGAGAAATATTTGATTTGGATTTGCACAAGATTGATGGATGGTCGTTAAGTTAAGAAATGCTCAGAAATAGATCTTTTGATATATGATCTGACTATAAATAAATATTGGCCCCAAACCACTGACGTATATCCTATTTCCCTAACAAAAGAAAAATCCCCTTATCGACTGTACCATGTAATATAGCATTATTCCGTTGGTAGAAAATTCAAGTAGAAGAATATTTAAAGAAACGGGTTTTGGCAATTTCATCAGACTACGTGCGTTTGATTCAATGGGGAGAAACAACAAGTTAAACTCTATGAATTTAGTGTTGTTGTTGCCTTTCCAATATCTTATTAAACAAAACTACGTATGAATTCATTTTCTATGTAGCTGTCAACGGTACATTCTTCTCACTATTTTGTTTTTATCTTAACTTGATATGATGTTTATTTTATTTATAGGTGTTGTGTGGCGTATAAAATGCACAGATTCCGCGTTGGTATGTGCAGCCGGAAGTCGTAATAGCACTGAAGATACAAAAGTGATTATGCTCGATTTTGATCGTACGACGATCTGTTCATAGTGTATTTGAAATTGTGTGTGTGTTTCTCCTCCTTTTTTCCTTTCTTTAATTATATATGTTTTTTAAAAATGTTTGTCTAATGTCTATAGATATATATATATATATATACATATTCCTGACTCAGTTTCTTTTCTTTCATTTGTATTATGTCATTTGTTATCTGTTGTTATTGATTATTTCTTTTTTTCTTCGTTCGGTTTCCTCAGTTTATATTTTTTCCTCATTGATCAATATCGTTGTGTGCCAACTGTTTACTTTCTTTTTTTTTGTCGACCTTTCTTCTTCTCTCTGTCTTTACGTTGTCATTTGTCTTCGTTCTTTTTTATAAGTATATATATATTATTATTATTATTATTATTATTATTATTATAATGACCATTATCTCGTCATATGAATGTTCTTTGTATTATGTCTTCGTCTACTTAGTAAGAGAAGAAGAACACGACAATAACATATATAAATATATGTATGTATACGAAAAAAGAAAATCGAACCAGATCTTTTCTTTTGGAAAATATAATTTCAAGATTTAACACAGAAATAGATCAATGTAATTACTTTGCTGGATTTAGTCTCCAATGGAGTTTCGACTACGTAATTATTCAAAATTTTGAATATTTTCTTGCCCGATGTTACCATATGGCGATATTTTTCTCAACATAGGAATACGGAGGTTTATGAATAGTTGATTCAAAAGGATTAGTGATTAAACTTTGATTTCTTGTATATGCAAAGCTATTTCTAAGGCACATAGATGGTTATTGCAATGCAAATATTCGTAAGCATATTTAGAAATAGTTGCGATAAAATATTCTATATAAATAAGCAAATGTCAATAGTATCTCAATCAATAGATATTTGAAATTAAAGAAAAATTCTTTACAAGTTTCAGTCTACAACCTTGTTCATCAAGGATGTGTATTGTCTAGACATGACGTTGCGCCATAAAACGTAAGATATCATTGAAAAGAAACTTTATCTTGTTGAACATTCTTTTCATTGTTCATCATGTTTTAATTACAAATGTGTGATACTAAATAGGTCATGTTCTGATGTAAATTTATCAAATATTAGTAAGATTGTTCTTTGATTTCTATTTCAAACAAAGAAGTATATTTTACAGTGTGGATCATAACGAAAAAATTCTGGATTGTTAATTCCACAATATTTAGCACTACATAATTTATGTAAAAGAAAAACGTTAATTGTGCCATAAAAATAAATAGTAGCGAAGAAGAAGCCTGGAATTGGCCTTGCAATATAATGAACAAGACCATTGATAAACTGTAGTTTAATTAACTCTATACAAAAGAATCTAATGCACCATCGAAGGCGATAAAATCTAACAATAAGATTAGCAAAGAGTAATAATGTATTCTTTTATATGCTCTGTTAGCTTTGTTATTTTCTTACAAAATTGAAATCGTCCTAAAAATATGTTCATAGAAGTCAGAGAGTACAAGAATATCATATTTGCCTTGTTTTCTGTTTCTTCAGAATAAAACTACAAAAATGAAGTGAGATAATTTCTCAAAAGTAAAGATAAAAAGTAATAATACTTCAAAATAGTGTTTACTGTGGAATGCTAATAGATACTAGAAACTTTTTTTCTCCTGAGTTCGTTATTACTGGAGGGAAATTACTATATGGAAATAGATAGAGGAATTTCTGGAAATTCAATCAGATAATGAAAAGAATTATTTCACAAGATGTCTGCTAGCTTTTTTTATACTACGTTTCATATTTCAATAGAGTCACGCTCATGTTCTATTGCGTTAATCTATCATATTGATTAGAGTGTCATTTTTTCATCCAGCTTTGTTCTTTTCATTCAGTCGATATTAACCTTGAAATGATTGTATAAAAATAATTCTACTTACTAGAAGTTTCCTGTATCGTATAATCTGCTTTTGATTTACTTTTGTATTTGTTTACAGTCACTCTAACCTTACTTGGCTTATTTTGGAATTCATACTAACGGGTGCGGCAGAATAAATGGCGATCTCAGTATTTCTTCAGTAACTTTTTCATTTTTCATTTTCTAGGCTTGGATTTTTTTCCAAAGGGTCTGCCATTCAATTCTCTACGAGTTCCGTATGAAACGTGTTTCTGTACAAAGCGAAACAGAAATATGAAAATAAGAATATTTAACACGTTCGAAAGAACCAACTTTTAAACTAAACTTCAGAACATTTTTTCCAATATCACAAACAACGAAGCAAAAGTCAAGATGTTCTTGAGTACTTTCGAAGCTGCTCTTTCTCGTCGTGTAGGTCAAAGTTCGATCAAAGTAAATTGAAAATCGAAAAATCTGACTTTTTAAAATTCTATTCAAACTGGCTCAAATCTGAAAATTTTCGCCAGCGAAATCGAAGAAGCGAATTTTAGGTCAAGTTTCGTCTCTGAATCTGGTGTAGTAGTCATTCGCCATCAAAATAAAGAAAATCCGAATCAAAAAGATGCTATTTTGACCTATTTATCTGTCTTTTCCCAAGAGCTCCCAAAACTGTAGAGAGAAACGGCTAAATTATCGAAATTCTAAAAAACAAAATTATTTATATATATTGCAAGGATGCGTACAAAGATTTTCAAATTATTACCAATTAAAAGAGCTTTTCAAGGGGTACAAAATGCATATATTGCTTTATTTTTGTGATCACTAGCCAATGAAAACAATCTGAAAAAATGATTTTTCAACTTTGAAAGTACGTTCTTTTAGACATGTTGAGTATTGTTGTTTTTCTGCTTCTGTTTCGCTTCGTACAGAAACATGTTTCATACGGAACGCGTAGAGAATTGAATGGCGGATCCTTTGGAAAAAATCCAAGCCTAGAAAATGAAAAAGTTATTGAAGAAATACTGAGACCGCCATTTATTCTGCCGCACCCGTTATTTATCTTTCAAAAGAGATCTTCAACAGCTATTAAGAGACACGTCATCTTCTTGAAATGACAACGCTTCCATGAATGTCCTTAATTATAGATTGGTGTAAAAAGAACTTTCGGATGTTTTATATTATTAAAGAAACGAAGTCAACAAGTATCTTCATCAGAAAATCTCAGCTTCATAAGCATTGTTATTTTTACAGATATACGACCTTTACAAGAATAATTCTGCTATCTCTTTGCTTGTTGATCACGTAGATTTGATGAAACAATTTCCAGAAGAAAAGTTTATCTATTTTGCGCACGTCTTGTCCTATTGATAGAATGGGGAAAATCATTTTTGAGATTTTCATATATATAGAGAAAATTTGTTGCAGTATTCAAGATTTTTATATTTGCATAGAAGAGATTATTTTTGAAAGCTTTTTGTAATACTTTTACTATTCTTAACTGAAAAGTTTACACTTATGGTGAATTGAGGCATTTAAGAACATGTCATCAACTATTTCTTAAATTTATTGTGTTATCGAATATATCTCAAACAGAAATTACCGATGGAATATGTCATGGATCTAATTTTACAGGCATTTTCATGTTCAATATTAGATAAACCATATTTTCTTCGATAATACATACATATTTTATTGCAGTAGGGAAATTTTTACAGAAGATAATTTGAATTCATAATTCTAATAGAGAATGTATCTATTTTGTGTTTCCTGTTTCAACACAATATTTTCCAAATAAGTTTGAAGTAATTGAAGAAACTAGCCAATAAAATGAAAAATACCTAAATCGGATCTGATGTAAAATTAGCAGTAAATCGATACATCGACAGACCGAACTTTACTATTAATATGAAGTTGTACTATGAACATAGTAGAATTCTATTATATATCAAGGTGTCTTCTTTTTCAATAGACCTGATAAGTATATCGCACTGCTCATTGTTCCACGAAGACATACTTAAATGCACATATATACGTGTTTTTTCTCCTCCGTCTATTCTCTCTTTTTGCTTTTGAATATGAGCTAACTGAGTCGTCTCGATATACGTGTCAAGTTGATATTAAGTGGAGACCAATTGTTCAATTTAGTTCATTTGTACAGTAGTACTACCTAAATAATATTCGACCAGATAAGTTGATCACACTGGCAGCTGCCAAGAGAAAAGACATGGATAGTTGTCTATATATGTATATTCAATTGGTTAGAGTAGGGTCTTGTATTGGCATACTTGAGATGGGTTAGTCTATTATGCATACGTGTGAACGATCAAATATTTCGATGAAGAGAAAATAAGAGATACTTGATCACAATATTAATTAAAAAATATTTATAATGCGATCGACTGTGTCATTTTGCTCTGATGAATTTTTTTTTGTCAGGATGAACACTGATATTTCATCTATTTTAGAAATCGGTGAACAAAACGTATAGATTTTTATTTTAAATGATTTCTTTTAAATTTATCTACAATCTAAATTCTCTACGGTTGTAAAAAATTCTTTGACTATGATTTGAATTTTAGTCGAGACAAAAAAAAANAAAAAAAAAACGCTTTAAATTTATTAAAAACGACAATAATTATGATAGAAAATTTCGATGAATATAGAATTAAGATTGTTGTTTTTTTATTTGACAAAATACAAGTACATAATTATAAGCAAGATGATGAATGATGATGGCCTTTTGCAGCATCAAGCATATCAAACATAAGATTAATATAATCAATGGCTGATTTAAGTGTTTCTGAACGTGATAATTTATTTCGTGCGAATTCAGTTACTGGTAAAACGTTTCTTAACTCTTCAAATGCTCGATTAAGTTTCAGCATACGTCGTTTTTCACGTTGTGTGGCTTCGGCACGTTGAACACCGTTTAAAACTCGTTTACGTTTTCGTTTTGATCCATTTGGACGTGTTGTACGACGTTGATCTGTCCCTGACATTTTATTATTTGCTGAATTATTATTATTTATTCGTTTTGTTGAATGATATGTTGAATCTGTATCATTGTCATCATCATCATCATCATCGTCGTCGGAGCCATCGTCTAAATCATTTTCATCATTATCAGAATTAACTACTGTTGTTTGATAGGGTACATAGAATGAATTTGAATTTCCATTATCAATTGGTAAACGATAAACATCAGAATTCATATCTCCATTATTTATATGATATGTTGTTAGAAAATTATTCGGAGATGATGATGCATGATGATGCTCATTTTCAGGCATTCCATTAAACCATGTGTTCGAATTTGAATAAATTGTTGGATATTGATAAGTAACTGACGGAAGTGAAGTTGAAGAAACTGGACCTAGGTCCTCGTATTGCGGATAATAAGCCAGAATTTGTTTCTTTATTTTTTGATCGAGCTAAAAGATTAAATAAAAATAAAACAATAGACAAGATTATTTATTAAGATTAATCTATAATTTTTTTTCTCAAATGTCCTTTTATGATTATACGGCATCAGTTTGTTCTTAAACACTCAAAAAATCTGTTGCGCTCTACGATGATAATAAAAAGAAAACAGGCATCATCAAGTAATATGATATTCGTCCAGTTGTTACCTTAGGTGTGTATGATCGTTGTAGGAAGTAAAGTGCGTGATTTCTCAAACAAAAAGGTGAATGGGCTGATTGGATAGGAAAAAAAAGTCGATCACTATCCCATTCACTTCCTATTGGATAAATTTACCTGAGCGAGAAAAATTCAACCAATGTATATGTTTATTGTCTCATTTGATATTAAGATTTCTTTTCTTTTTTTTATGTATTCATTCTTCTCTGTCGGATGGATCTATTCAAAAGAAAAAGACAATGATAATGGGTCACAGCTTGTTATTTGATAAAAAAAATCGATTCGATGGCATCAGCAGTGCATCTCTTTATTTGACAAATAGCTTTAGACATAAAAATAAAATGACCTAATGATAAGAAAAAAAAGAACGAAATGTCTGGATACGGTTAACTAAACAGAATGGTCAAGCATGAGCATCAATTTAATGCCAGTAGAAGAACACACCTGTATCGATAAATGATTTTTGAACTTTTCGTTTGATCTTTTCTTTTTAAACAAAAATCGAATTTTTCCTGGTCAATTAATTCAAGGGTTTATGTGCGCGGCATTGAGTAGCATATCATTTCTTTCTCATCATGAAAAATACTTTAAACAACAAGTCACAGCAGGCTTAACAGAAAACGCTTCAATGCACACATACACACGTGTGAGATATTATATTCTTTTTTTTTTTCTTTTTTTTAAATCAATAAGAATGTTAACGACAGAAGAAGAGTAGAAACAAAAAAGGTGAGCAAAATAAACATAGCCGTAAGGATAGAAAATTGATTAAACGAATTTCTATTCAATAACAACACTTCCGGAACTTGTTGGCGTATCGTCGCAGATCGACGATGAATTCATTTGATAAGTACATGTATCTGTCCATTGATTTAAAACAACATTTGCATTCAACGAAGCTTCCTCAACTGTTTTACCACTAAGTACAAGTTCAGTCATAAATGCAATATAAATTATTGCAAGACGAAGAGTTTCAATGCGTGATAATTTTTTTTCATATGCAAATATAGGAACTATTTCACGCAATTGATCGAATGCTTCATTTAAACTAAACATACGTTTACGTTCACGAACATTGGCTGCACGACGTTGAGATACACTAGCAATACGACGTCGTTTACCTTTAATTTTAACATTACGATTTATTGTAGGTATGTATGGGTTTTGAACAGACGAACTAATTGCAAGATTGGCCGATGTTGTTTCAGACCAATTCGAATAGATTTGATAATATTGTTGAGAATATGGATCTTCTATTGAGGAAATGTTTTGTTGTGGAAAATGAAAATCGTCCATAAACGTAGTCAACGATGATGATGCTAATGATGACGAACCCAAATTCGATATGCTTTCATTGATATCATCACCAGAGAATATCATCATTGTAACGAAGGACGCATGAATGATAAAGAAATACTATCAAAAGCGATGATTTTAGTTTTGATGTGAAACTGTTCCTAAGATTGATCAAGCTGACGCCTTACATCCAACTACAAAACATTGATATGTAGTCGATCGTTATACAACTAATTTATTTTAGTAAATAGTTTCAAATTTATTTTTCTTTATGATTTTATATTTTTCGAGCTGAGCTATATACATCATATGTATGAAAGCGAGAATTTTTATCGCATACCGTTCTAGTTCATTTTGAAGCTACGGAAAAAAGAAAACGAATTATAAGCGGACATTGATGATTGCTTTGATAAAGTGATTAGCGGTCTCGGTGCCTTGCCTCGTTTGAAGTTTTTCAATAATATGACTTTTTTTTATTTTATTTATTAAAATTGACCTATGAGTATTCACTTTGGAAACAAAGATCGGTAT
>OENM01000093.1:62619-75004 GCA_900239745.1 Rotaria magnacalcarata
TATGACTTTTTATTTTATTTATTAAAAGTGACCTATGAGTATTCACTTTGGAAACAAAGATCGGTATCCAGCAGATTTTTTTCTATCTAGTGAAGTTTATTCTCTAGGTATGATGAAGACTTTTTTGCAATAAAATAACTTGAAGTCGAGAATTAAATCGTTAAATTGTTTTATTTATTTATTTATTTATTGAAAAGAATACAAATAGACTTTAAAAAGCATAAGTTCAAATGACATTTTAATCTTATTTTGAATAAATTGCTCGTTTTTTAATTCCAGTAATCTTATTATAAACTGAATTGCTCACTTCATCAGCTGTTGGTAGTTTTGGCATTTGAGGTAATTTAATATTTGGTTTAAGATCATCAAATGTGGGAAGACCATCATTGATTTCGTAATTTTTAA
Source organism: Rotaria magnacalcarata (assembly GCA_900239745.1). NCBI lineage: Eukaryota > Metazoa > Rotifera > Eurotatoria > Philodinida > Philodinidae > Rotaria > Rotaria magnacalcarata. Next base: position 63,025 of record OENM01000093.1, read on the forward strand.
AAGCATCCCAATCATTCAAATCAGGACAATTACGTTGCGAACCTTTATTACGATAGATTGGATTGCTTGGTTCACATCGTTCTTCACTTTAGAAAGTAAAATGATTTACATTCAAAATACATTGAATCTCCCAATGAATCAAATATCAATACTTACTAATCCTCTTTAGCCTCACGTTTTTGTTCTTCACATTTGGTTAAAGTAGGATGAAAAATTGTTCGTCGAAGAAATTCAAGAGCTTCCGAACGGTCTATAGTAGATAAATGTAATATGCACTAGGAAAGAGTATGCACAAAAACAAAACCGATGTTTATGTATATCGTGAATAAGACACTTGCACTAGTATACAGCTGATAAATTGATACATATCAACATATGTAAGATAAGAAATTTATGCATATATGTGCCAAAGAAAGACCTGTCATTTCTTATCATTGACATTAGTTTTTCCACTATTACTAGCTAAAATCACGCCAATAATTCGGATTCCATGCGTATTTTTCAGCATCATCAACTGAAAGTATTCCTATCAAAACGAACTGCTCGATCAATTTCTTATAAATAATATCTATGCTATTCATTTTAAACAACAACCGAACTTATTTTGTTTTTCTGGGATCACATTACTAATCATATCTTGAAAAACAGTAAATATTTATCGTTCCATAATTTTCAAGGATTGAAGGGTTTAATTAGATTTTGATTATGAATTTATGATAGTGAATCGAAATTAATTCACAATTACAAACGATGCACTCGTTCGATTGAAAAAAAAAGTGCAAGAAACCATTAAAAGCTTACCTTCTTCGAAATCTTCTTGATTATCACCTTGTGCACTACTAGCGCAATTCATAGCCAAAGAGCCCATCAATACCAAAGCAAAAATTGAAAATTTGCTCATTTTCTATGTAGAAAAACAATTGAAGAAACAAATTTTTCCAGCAGAAAAATATCTTCTATCTACCTCGAAAGTCGTTTATCGCAATCGGTCTTTATCTATCTAGAAAAGAAAATACTATGGAGATCGTCGTCCTTTTTTTTTATAATTACTCGAAAAAAAAGAAAAGAAATTCTAACTGATGATTATTCATATTATCCTAGGAGGCGAAGAGAAGTGTCGATTAATATGAGTGTTGACAAACTCGTATAATATCCCTATCGGTATCTGTATCATTCATCTTCTCGATTTGATGAATAGTTATCAGCACATTAAAAAAAACGAGAAATGCTGTAGGATATAACTAATTTCTATTAGATGAAGAAAAAGAAAAAAAATATATACAGAAATATTTCCATACATATAATACTATTTCTCGACGAGACACCATACAAATCGTCTTCGTATTAATAAAACAAAAGCAATCCATTTCAACATACATTTTTTATTTCGTGAAATTTTCAATATGAACAAATTCTTGGCCTTAATGCTTTGCGCTGTATTTATTTTTGCTGCCGTTCATCTGGCTCGTGCTGATGATGAGATCGATGATAGTGAATATGGTATGTGACTAATTTTCTTTATTCGATATGATGATTTATAAAATTATAAACTTGTTCAGAAGCTAATGATGCACGACAATTTTTACAGAAACGTCTTTTTGGTATTCCATTTCCTCGTGAACAACGTCGAGAAGCTAAAGAAAAATATGAAGAACGGTAAATATAGAAAGATTAGCAGCTTTCTTTCAATGATTCGACTATATTGTTTATTTAGATGTGAACGTGCTTTGGGTATCAATAAAGTAACTGGTCTTCAACGATGGTGCCCAAAACTTGAAGTAAGCGAAAGAAGAAGATTATTTTATTTTGTAAAATTGACGTATTTTCTAATTAGGAATGGGATCAATGGCGTGCAGCAACACAAAATGATAAACGACGTGGCTAAATGACTTCTTTTTTTCTTGAGCATTATACAGAAACTCCTTTAATATTGCTTTTCAAAATCAATTTTAAGAAATAAAATTATCTTTGTCTTAATAGTTCAGCATTTTCTTTTCGAATACTTGAAAACTTGATCGCCATTCGAATTGCAAAAGAAATGTTTACGTTTGTGTACTTGTTTTAATCGTAATAATATAAAAGAAAATACGAGCAAAAAAAAACATGAAGCAGATATGTGTCGCGCATTAAGTCAGGCTTCTAACAATAAAGAAAGCCAAGAAATAAATACAGACGCACATATACATAATATCACTATGAAATGACAACAAAAGTCAAACAAAAAACAAACAGTAGTAATAAAAAACGATAGATAAAGACTTTTTTTAAATGTCTATAAGATCAACCAGAAAGATAAAATAAAAATATGGGAAAAACAAAAGAAAAAGTTCAACTGATTTTATTCTGTTGATTTTTCAACTTCTGGTTCTTTCTTATCAGTATCACGTGGAGGTAATGGTTCTTCTCCAGTTTCAATCGTTGTTTCTTCTTTTGGTTTTTCTTCTTGTGTAGTTTCTGTTTCGTTTGTTGATTTAACTTCATTGGTATTTGTTGACGCTATTCCTTGAAATGACAAGAACATGAAAAAAATATAGTTAAACATTTTCTTCTTAAAAAACTCTTTAGTTTTACCATCACTCTTGGAATTTTGATTTCGTTGTTTACGTGGTCGTGAAGTTCGACGTTTTTGTGATCCTTTATTTTTTGGTGATTTTGTTTGTTTACGATGTTGTGTTGGTGTTGTTCCTTTATTATTATTATTTCGTGATTGTTTGGTTGAATTATTTATACGATGATCATCACGAATAAAACCATTTCCATAACTTATATTTTAAAGAAAAATTTCGAAATATATGACCAAGTCTTTTTATTTTTAGTTTGTTGTTTACCGGAAGCCACCTCGTTGTTGTTGCGAATATAACGCTTGTCGTGATCGAGCATATGGACCTTGCCATTCATTAAGATCATAGGATGGTGTTATATCGAATGGAACATAACCATCATCTTGATACATCATACGACGACGTGGACGAACTGGCATTTGATCTTGTCGACTCATTGGACCATAGGAATATGAATCATAATAATTATTGAAATGTTGCTAAAATGTATTGAAAAAACAACAAAGACATTTTATTTATAGTCAATAAACACAATTATTGTTTTCTATAATTACACGTGGTCCACGATATGTATTGGTTTGGCCAAAATTTCGATTCGGTCGTTGATTGAATAGTCGACGTTGATCATCTTCAACATCTTCCCATTGATCATCAAAATAAGTCTGTTGCCGTTGTGGTCGTCGAGGAGGAGGAGCAGCAGCAGCAGGAGCAGCTGGACGACGTCTTTGACTAGCATTATTATTTGATGAACGTGATCGTTGTTGAAAATCATTTGTTGATACTTGTTTAGGTTCAAAACGTTTTGGTAAAATAGCATAAGGAATATGTGGTTGTGCAGCCATTTGGTCAACAACAGTTATTTGTTGTTGTGCACCACCAGAACGTGTACGACGTTGACGATTCGAATCATTTGCTGGTCGATAATTTGGTGAACAAGGTATATCGTTCCAACCAGCATAATATTGTTGTTGATGAAATCCACGACGATTACGATTACCTTGTAATTGTCGTTGAGATGTTTGCTAATAGAAGAAAATTTACTTTGCAAAAAGAAAAAAAACATTGTAATTATTTGGATTCTTACTTGTTGATTGTTCTCTAGTCCATTACCACGAATAATCGATAAAATAGCTGAATCTGGTTCAATGGATTCACCATTCGTTGTTGATGGTCGTCCTTTTGAACGAAGCGTTACACGTTCCATTTGTGTTGTATAAGATTGACGATTATTATTATGTTGTCTTGATATTCCATTATTTGCTGATAACGCTGGTTTACCCATAAATGTAGCAAGAAATGCATCGTTTGTTAATGGAGCTAAATCTCGTGGATTAAGCCCTGTGTTTGTAACAGCTTGAGTGCCAACATTTACCATTATGCGAGGTCCAAGAGTATCCATTAAAATCGAATTTTTTCAACACGATATGTACTTAAGAGATAAAACGACGATATACCTTTATGTTATATGCTTAAATGCGTGTTATATATATATGTTCGATCTGACAAATGAACGATGGTAATAACGATCGAAAGAAACGAGATAGATAGAACGAGAGATAAAGAAGATGATAAAAACAAATCTTTTGTCTATTATCGTGTTTTCGAACCTCCGCACCGAACTAGACAATGAATTTATATATATATATACATACATACGTATGTATAACAAGATATTTTACTGCACGTGGCCTCGATATCGATGAATTCATATATCATATCGAGGTCCGATCCATGTTTTAGTAAACGTCATTAGATAGCAGCAGTAATAAAGAATGAATCTTTGAATAATATGTGAAGATTTTTAGATTTTCATTTTTCCTTTGATCAACTGAGCAGTTCTTCTTATTTTCAAGATAATTACATAAACAATAAAGTTAAAGATATTCAATGAAATCAATATAATAGGTTTTATTCAAAAATATTTTATTTCAAACAATTCAAGTTGACTAAGTTTTTTTATGACTAATCTAAAGATCACGAAAATAAACGCCCCCATACTATTTTCGCTCTTGTTATGCAAAAACACAATGTTTTGATATTTTCCATCAGACAAAAGGCGACGTATGCTTTTAAGTAACTATAAAGATACGTCGCTGAGAATAAAAGCTTCCTACCTTTCTGACATACACATATAAATCTATGATATAATCCATTGACATATACCATTTGAATACAAGTAAGCAACTACGATGCAGACGTTTTATAGTGTTCTTTTCGTTATGAATATTTTAATTATTGTTCATACACAACTAATTGATGTCGAAACAAGTAATCAAATAAATCTTCTTTGTAATTTTAAGCATTACTTTATATTTTTATTGTTTAGAAATGATAAATAATTATTGCAGTAATTTTCCGAATCCATGTAGAAACAGTGGATCATGTTTATCGATACCAGGAGGTGGTTTCGTATGTACATGTAGTACAGGTTTTACAGGAAATCTTTGTGATTATCCTAGTGGTGGTATTAGTTTCCATATTGTTTATTTAAAAGAAAACGATGTCAAACTCTTTCGAAGGTACATCAAATAATTGTCTTCCTAATCCATGTAGAAACGGGGGATCATGTACAAGCCTAGCTGGTGGAAGTATTCGCTGTACTTGTCCTTCAAGTTTTACAGGCCTCCTTTGTGAACAACCTATAGGTAACTGTTTTGAGATTAGTATATTTTAAGAAGTGCTTCCTATAACCTAATTTTTTTCAAAGGAACACCTAGTTCTAATGCTTGCCAAAATAATCCTTGTTTTAATGGTGGATCCTGTGCTGTTGTGCCAGGTGGAAGTTTTCGTTGTATATGTGGTTCTGGCTTTACAGGAACTCGTTGTGAAGTATTCAGTGGTATTTATTCCGAAAGAGAGATGGTGTAATTTTTAAAGAAAAGTGATACTTTAAGGTACACCAGGTGGAACTGGTTCCAATGCTTGCCAAAATAATCCTTGTTTTAATGGTGGATCCTGTGCTGTTGTACCGGGTGGAGGTTTTCGTTGTATATGTGGCGCTGGTTTTACAGGCGCTCGTTGTGAATTGTCCAGTGGTATTCATTCCGAAAGAGAGATAGTGTAATTTTTAAAGAAAGGTGATACTTTAAGGTACACCAGGTGGAACTGGTTCTAATGCTTGCCAAAATAATCTTTGTTTTAATGGTGGCTCTTGCCAAAATCTTTCCGGTGGTTATTTCCGTTGTATTTGTACTTCTGCTTATACGGGAACTCGTTGTGAATTCTCCAGTGGTATGTATTCCGAAAGAGTAATGATGTAATTTTTATAAAAGAAGATGATATGTTAAGGTACACCAGGTGGAACTGGNGAGAAATAATGAAATTGTTTAAAAAAGAATGCGATATGTTAAGGTACACCAGGTGGAGCTGGTTCCAATGCTTGCCAAAATAATCCTTGTCTCAATGGTGGCTCTTGTCAAAATCTTTCTGGTGGTTATTTCCGATGTATTTGTAGTTCTGCTTATACGGGAACTCGTTGTGAAGTATTCAATGGTATTTATTCCGAGAGAGAAATAATGAAATTGTTTAAAAAAGAAGGTGATATGTTAAGGTACACCAGGTGGAACTGGCTCTAATGCTTGTCAAAATAATCCATGTATAAATGGTGGATCCTGTGCAGTTGTGCCCGGTGGCGGTTATCGATGTTTATGTCGTGCAGGTTTTACTGGAATCTATTGTGATATATCGTTTAGTATGTTTTGAGAGATAGATAACCTTTTGAAATTGTTTTTAAATAATATTTTAAGCTACACCCGGTGGATCTCAACTAACTGCTTGTCGTACTAATCCATGTCTTAATGGTGCCTCATGTGAAAATGTACCCGGTGGTGGTTTCCGATGCATATGTCGACCAGGTTACGTTGGAAATTTTTGTGACTTCTCCGCGGGTATGTTTTAAGACAGTGAAATTTCTTAAGAAAAATATTTTGTTTATAAATCATATTTTAAGCTACCACCAGTGGGTCTAGACTGACGGCTTGTATTACGAATCCCTGTGAGAATGGAGCATCATGCGAAAATGTACCTGGTGGTGGTTTCCATTGTATATGTCGTCCAGGTTTCATAGGCCAGTTTTGTACGGTAAGTTATTATATATTTTAATAAATGAATTTTTATATCAATATATTCTTCTTCACTTTAGTATCAAATATCAGGCTGATTTACTTGAACTAATTTTTTTTTGAACTATTCGCTATCGTTTTTTAAGAATGACATCACTGTTTAGTAAATCTTAATAAGCGAGAATTATTTTTTATTCATCCAAATACAGAAAAATATATATATACATATTGCTTAAGAAAAATAAAATTTCATCTAACATAGCGACTATGTGTATAGTTTATTAATTCAATAAATTTTGAATTGCATTTCTTGATCATCCATAAAATGATTAAGCCATACTCGTATAGAACAGTCATCTTTTTTATAAGTTAAATCATTTTTTATATTCAAAAACGATTCGATTATTTTCGCCGATGGAATTGATGCGTCAAATGAAAATCGAAATGTTATACTTGATAAATATTTAAACCGATCGAATACGATTTTCATCTCATTTACATTTTTTACCGTAATTTTTAAATGTTGAATATAGGAAGGAATTAATGAACATATATCTCCTATTGTTGTGCAGGCGTTAATTGGAGATAGATTATTACATATTTCAAATGTCTGAATATTTGATGTTTGTTTAAAGATATTTATAAGGTTTGTTCGTGTATGTAAATCAAAGTCAATATCATAATTAAGGTTGAATACAACTTGAGTAATAGTGGAAAGATCGATTATGTTCGATAATGGCTGTAATAAAGTATTTGGACATTTATAATCAAGATCAAGTGTAAGTTCGGTTGCATTACGAAATAAAGGACAAGTCGACAATTGAGGCTAAAAAAAGGAATCAGAAACTGATGTTTTCAATATTTTAATGATAGGAAAAAAGAAAGCAAATGTAATCAGACATATTTTTGTGTGACAAAAACAAAATATTTTTTTCGTGAGAAAACACTTGAAAATAACTTTTTGAAAGAAAAATATTTTGTTTAAAAAACTACCGTTTGTAGGCTTTTTTCATGGTTGACTGCTTTGATTAAATTCAATCGTAATTGACGAATATTATCCATCGTTGTTTGATTAATATTCATTTTTGAAAAATTTGAACATGAAATTTTATTTGATTCATTATGATATTGAAAAGAAGTTTTACATATTGGTATTGAATATAGGATAACTTCAGTTGGATTAATTACATAATCACAATTTACATTCCATTGTTTATTTTCTAACCAAAATGATGTTTGAAACGGTTTTATAAGAGATTCAATATCAGAAAAACTATAATTAACATCTTTCCATGATAGGAAAAAGAATTCAAATGTATTTAAATTCGGTAGTTTTATTCGAAGAATTTTTTCCCAACGATAACTATCAATTAAATATGCCATACCAATGACTTTTAAATAGGTCAGTGAGGGAGTTAACGAAAGAAATTGTTCTAATTTAAATACGTCCATACGATTGTCTTCTAAGGTTAAAGAGTTTAATTGTCGATAAAAAATTGAAACTGGAATATCTGTATCATTCCATAGGACATCTTTTATAATTAATGTTCGTAAAAATAAACATTGCTCAAGTATAATACAATATTGTTCAAATGTTATACGATTTGATATATGAAGATATTCAATTTGGCATTGATTAGGCCAAACGAAATCATATATTTCAAAACACCATACACTCAATGTAAGTTCTTTTAGGCTAGGTTGTTCAAGAATTTTCGAAAGATATGCTAACGTTTGTTGAGTCCACGTAAACGATGCTCGAGATTTAATTGTTAATGATGTCAACGATAAATAGGGTAAGTCACGCAGAATAATATTTAAATTTGAATTATCAATCTCCAAAAGTATTAGAGAACGCAAATGATTAAATTGTTTTAGATTAAAACGTGAAAGAAATAAACCTATTTGACCCGGTGTTTTATCGTCATCGGATAAAATAAGGGAAATGATATTTAATGAATTTATAATACGACAAAAACGATAAAAGTCAGATTTTCTACATGAATTTAAATTTAATTCATATTGATTAAAAACATTTGTGATAACATAGAATCGTTTACAAACATAACGGAATGAAAGAAGTATTGTATGCGTATCGAGAAAATTTAATATATGATATATAAGTTCAACAGGTAATATATCTAAATATGGAATTATGTTGGCAGGCATTGATTTGATAAAAATTGTGCATAGTATTGGTATGTTTATGTCACAAGTACTTAGTGTGATGGTGTAATTTCATGATGATGTATTTCATTTTTATTTTGCCATCAAATACAAGGTGAAAAAAGAAAAAAGAGCGAAGAACAAAAAAAAGAAAACGTACCTTGTCCTTTGGTTTATATGGTATTGAAGAACATATAAAGCAACAAAACGAAATAACATGATTGAATCGTTTTTTTCCTTAGGGGAACATCAATAATAATACGCAGGACGTGTGTTTAGCTATTTAGAATGGATGACATTATTTTCTATTGAAATCAAATAAAAAATTAAGTATATTTGTTTTTGATATACTTGACTAAGGTGATAGCTGATAATTTGGTTTATTGATATCACAAATTACTCGCTATTGAAAATATATTATGAAATTTTCTCGCAATAGTAAATAAGAAATCACAAATCACATGAAAGCTTTATTTTGTAGCAAATTATGCATTGTAGATTTATTACTAAGTAATTGTGCATCTGTATGTTACATCCAGCTGTGTATCCTTTGTAAATGGCTTCGGAAGTATTCAGAATGCCACGTATTAATTAGTTGCAGATGTTTTCTAAGAAAAAAAGGCGTACAATATGCAATTATTCTTGTCCCACAGATTTTGTATTTTTTGGTTCTACATGAAATAAAAGAAAAAAAAGAACAAATCATTGCCCATGTTTTTTTGTGCAAGACATACAAGTTTTTATTTGCTCATAGTAATTGCCTACTCTGTCGTGTTGATCCTTATAGTGGGACTGTTTTACATCATAGTTAACAAAAAAATCATCAAGTAACTAATCTATTGCTTAGTTTCAATAGTCAGTTGTGACCATGATGTGAAACTATCTGTCCACCGATGATATTCATGTGTTGAATCGTGCCATTCCGTAGTTATAGTAGACGAAGAAGACGCTGTAGTTAAATCATCTTGTTTTACGCCTATTAGTCGCCATTGACATTGATTAAATGCACATGTTGTTGACTGAATAGTTGTTGCACATAAAGGGCATTGCGAACTCATCACAGTAGAATTTTTTATAACATTGACTTGACCAATGTTTTGATTCATAATAACTTTATGTTCAAAAGCTTGACATTTGATATTTAAACAGACTCCCTCAAGACATACGCCGGCCGATGCTCGTCTCCAAGCGGGAACATCTTCAGACGATTCTTCTGAACTAACAGGTGGATATTGTATAATAAGTGTCATACCATCACGAATAGCACTCCGTTGACGATTAAAAGTTTCTTCATTCCATGTACGAAAAATAATATCACCTAGTGAATAATTATAATGTTCGGGATTACCAACTTTTTTTTGTATTAAATTTCGAAAATCATGTAAACTAAAATGTGTTGGTAATGTGGCTGGTTTGCGACCTTGTGGTGTATCGAGGTAGATGCCAAGAGGCATTTTTGTATCTATCTCTATGCTAGACAAATGTTATGAAAGAAGAAATAATGCTTCATTGAATGGACTACGAGTTTGACTTGTTCTAGTAAGAAAAAAACAAACACTAAACTATATCGGGCGGCACCACTAACGATGAAGAACTTATCAACATCTCCTGTTAGGGTAGGAAAAGAGCGCCTTTACGTATTATCATAACAGGAAACTACAAAAACAATATACGAAAAAAAGGCCATCGTGTTATTTTTGGAGGTACCACAAAAAAGAAATTTCTCAGTAACATAATACAGGATTTATCTATCAAAGAGGAAAAAAAGATTTCAGCTATAATCTATTTTCTAGTATAAGATGAATCATTATGTATGTATATCAATTGGCAATGCTGCTTGATAAAACTTCTTTTAATAATTAAATGTATGTATCAGATTGAAAATATTCTCATATCGATGGTTGAGAATGTAAAATTTAATTTGTTTCGAATTGAGCTAAAAAAGCGCATCATTGTTATGTTTATTGACGATATCGGTCAAAAAAAGAGCTGAGTCAATGTACGTTTGTCGCATAATTCACATTTGTTAGTGAATGAAGGTTGTGGGTGTAAGCGTTTGTAAAAATACAATTAATCTATTTTCACACAGAAACGTATTCGCACACACCCACCTTAAAAAAAAATAACCGTTGCAAATACAAACGATTTCTAATCGGCACAAAATAACTTTTGGAAAGCATTGTCAGTCGATTTTCGTGCCAATGAAATTGAAAAAAGACGGCTATCTCCCGATCATTTAAAGAGAGCCTCTATATTTTTCAGCATTGATACCACATACTTTAATATAAAAGAATTGACGAAGGGATTATCGATTTTTCAAAAGTCTCTTACAATTAGACAATTCATTAAAATTCTTTATTTGCCCTAAACCTAATGCTTTCTGAGGCTGCCAAACACACTATGTGTTACGATCGTATTGTTCCCATACAATCGTAAGACGGAGAGAGATACCCTTTCTAGTAAAATGGTTAATACGTCTGCCCGGTAAGCAGGAGGTGCATGGTTCGATTCCATGCGAAGGGGGATATCTTTTGCTCCGTTCTGTCGTCATTCGAAAGATAAGAGATATAACACTATGATACCCAGTTTGTCATACTCGTTAGTTACAACCGATATCATTCCTCTAGAAATATCTATCACAGACGCACTATTGATGACGATGTCTATAACGTAATTTCATTTAACGTGAGATTAAGAAGCTCTATCTTTTAATTTATTTACCGTTCTGCAAGCAGCGTAAATTGATTCTTCATTCGCAGTTCAATCTTATATATTTTGTTTCCTTTGAAACGAAAACCGATAAACTTATACATGAATACATCTTACGGGTAAAGGAGTAAATAAGATTATTTGATGAAAGTATGATTTGATCTTGTTCCTTGTCGACCTTTCCTATTCGGAAAGTAGTAAGCGCCTTTTCCGTTCTTCTTATCATCCTCGAACTGTCCCTTCAGTTATTCAAATATGGTATCAAATTTTATTCCTGGTACAATTATCATCACAGAAAAGTTACAAGAAGAGACAATTCCAATATTTCTTCTCATATCGATTATCGTCAGGCCATGTAAAAAAAGCCTTTGCCTGTTCTACTGCCATTTACTCATTCGCCTTCGCTATCAGTAAAGGCCGTACATATTTTAGAAGCATGGTAAAGGATGCGAGTATGCATGAGGTCGGTCACTGTAACAAGGC
>OENM01000093.1:79186-101284 GCA_900239745.1 Rotaria magnacalcarata
CCCCCCCACAGACTGGGACAGAGAAATAAATAAATTAGCTCATTGGTTAATTAATTAATTAATTTTTCTCTCCCGGTCTGTGATGGTTTCTGATTTCTCTGTCATGGCCTGTGATGGTTTGTGAATTCTCTGTCACGGTCTGTAATGGTCTCTATCGACTCCATAGATCAAAGTACAGATAGTGACCGAAAGGCTGCATATATGATTACAGTCAGTGGCAGAAGAGCTACAAAGACTCACAGACCGTGGTAGACAGGTTCCAGTAAAGGAATTCCATCGTGTTTCACATTTTAATCCTACGGGGATTGCGCTAACAGCTTTTTTATTTTTATACTCAATTTAATATTTTTAAAATCCAACAAATTAATCCCACTTGGTTATAATCAAAATATATTTGTCGAAAAAATTATAAATCTTCGTAATTTATTTTTATTTAATGTTATCTGAAGTAATCGTGTTTCGGTAAAAGATAATTTTAATTGATACATAAAATTAAAAAAATTTGGAGTAAAGATTGAATTAAATAGCTTCTTAGAATGATCATGAGTGTGTAGAATATGACTTCTCGGTCATATGGGTCGATGGTTCTGGCGATGGGTAAGTGTTACATTGTATACATGTTCGAATCTAATCTTCATCCTTATATATTTCCATTCAGACTAGTCCAGACTCGTCCACTATATAAGGCTACAGCTGGTTGTATACTCATCCCAGACACCCTTAATTTTTCATTCATACACCATTTTCAGACGGGCGACAGGGACACTCGTCACGACTACACTTATTAGATTTTATGACTAGTCGTCAATCAGAGTACTAGGACGTGTATGCATAACGGTCAAATCGCGGACTAGTTGTGGACGAGTCGATTTTGAGACAAAGACTAGACGGGACGGGTAGACTTGACTAGAAAAAAGACTAGTCATTTAGCCAGTCTTTTGGTCACTTGGGTTTGTTTTTCGAATGTCTGAACAATGAGTATTACTCGAGATATCAGCTTCATATGACTCACTTTCTGCAGAAAAACATGCAGTTGAGAAAAGAAGTTCGAGAATAGATAGATGCATGTCGAATAAGATAGTACTGAAATGAAACCTAAATCTTAGCAACAAAGAAGTTTTTGAGCAGAGTAAAAATGAAATGTTTAGTAGGCAACGAATACGACACTTGTTTTATGGGTTCTCCTAATAAAATCGACTTATTAATATAGAGTCCTTTTATAGTTGAATCTTCATCCTGATGAATATTGCACTAACTTTAGTAATTATTGGATAACTCATACAAACTCTATGTGATATTTCCTGGTAAAACTAAAGGTAAAGTGGTAACCCTACTTAAGCCTATACCCTTCGTGCGTTCGATACAATACTTTGTTGTGAAACAAAGTGAGTACACTGTAAAACAAAATCCACAGAACAATAAACAGAAAAAACGTGTTTGCTGGGGTATTTAACAAAAAAAAGGGTTTATGAAAGTGCGACGTATCATAAACCTTTTCACCCCGTATATGACCACGATAGTAAACGGTTTTTAGGTTTATGATTTGGAAAAAGGGTTTTTCAGATATTTTAAAAACAAAAGAAAGGGTATGTGTCACGTTACACTTTCATAAACCCTTTTTTTTTACAGTGTAGCTCTGTACATATGAACTTGATAAAAAAATGATTTACTATCGTCGATCCCTTTGATCTTGAATCGTATGGGTTGATATATTGATTCAAATAGGTTTTACTTTTAATTATTTATGTGATTTCGTTTCTGATTGTCATACATAGATTTATAAAGAGCGAAGTAATCCAAATATGGATGGCAACGATTCCCTTGCTAATCAACCTGGCAATCCGCTTCTATATAATTACCCGGGTCTCAGGGTGCAACCCTACTGGCTCGCAATTTTACAGCTATTCGTGATTCAATGTCTTCAACGTCTCTACAATCGATTCGCACCATGCGCAAAATCAAATGACTGGAACACAGATATTGAGCGGTATTTTAATAAAAAACCGGATGAAGATAAAGATGAAAATGAAAAGAAACTTGGAAAATCGATCAGTTGGATGGATGTGTTTTTGTCGCTGGTTTCCATTGTCCATTTCGGTTACGCATGCTGGGAACAATCAAAATGCAAATCGATTCAGGGGTCCACAATTTGGCAATGTTACAACGCCTTTGGTTATCGACTTGTAAACTACAGATTGCCTAGTATCATTTCAGTATTCGTGCAAGTATCATTCAAAAGGCGATTCTGACTTCTTGATAAAAATTGTCTAAAATTTATATCGTTTACGACGCTTCTTTTCGTCAATTTAATCCTTGTATTGATCTTTCTTCCGTATTTGTTCACGAATATACTACCAATGTTCTTTGGATTTGTGTGGGTTCTCGTTCCAGTCTTGATTATTCACAAATTTCCTATACACTAATTGTCACACTATTGGTGGCTCGCTGTGTAGAAGAAACAAAACCAATTATGATAGGCAATGCTTCATCGGGTCTTATTGTTTTCGTATGTCTCATCGTGTCAATGGCTTTCAATTATTCACAGTATTGCTACTTCGGTGGTGGCTATTTGGAAGTCATTATTTACGAATACAATTCGAGAGATACGATCGGTTGGATCACTTACATAAGAAACAGTACTGATCTACAAGTGCACGCTACACTTGCTTTTCTATGAATAAGTAACTATTCAACTTGGCTTGACCATCCAAATTTCGGATCTGTTCATTCTTTCATGTGTGAAGCACTTGTAATACTGAAGATAAAATATTGACTTCACTGAGGTTGCCTTCTGTGATCTCTCCCTTTAAGAAAAATACAATTAAGAGTTAATAGCTCTTCACTCTATCTCTAGCTAGGAATTCTTTTGTTCAGAGGGATTCAACAAAACTGATCGTCTCAATAATGAGATTACGAGTGCGTACAGGATATTTTGGAGGATTTGCCCTAATTACTCTGAAAAGTTATAGGGATTCATCACTTTATAATCTATTATAATAGTAGGTAATCCAAACAATTAAATCATTAGCAACACCTATATATTCGTAGATATCATTTTTTTCAATAGGGAAGCCAAGGAGGATTGTAGAAGCTACCAAGGTACATTTTGGCTATTGCTTAGATAGTCAACAACAGATATTCTCAGAATGGAATACTCCATAATAATATTAAAAATATATTAAAAGATAACGTATAATTAATTAAAAATTTTAAAAATCCGAAGGACATTCAAAGACAAACAACTAAGATTATCAAGAAAATTGACCGTAGTATCTTTCTTTATATATTGGTGCACATAAGTCTACATGATACCAGAGTGTATGTAAATCAATTTAAAACAGATCGATTTATTTCTTAAAGATAATCACAAATCAATTTGCCAATATTAGTCCTATGATGTCTTATAAACGTATCCACGGAAACGCATCAGCTGTCAGCGGACGATGTGTAGAAGATCTAGGAGATATAAGTGTGTGGTTTGATGAAGGGCGGACAAACAATATCTCTCATATAGCTTCTATAACTTGAATATCTTCTAAACTGATATATAGTTGAGTTTTCACGGATATTTTTATAAGACATCATAGGGATGAGACTAGAAAGTTAAAATTTCAAACTTCAGCATTCACTTGAATTCAAGTTTTAAGTTTGACACTACTCCGTTGTATCACTCAACCTTCTTCTGCAGTTTCTACATTCGATTTGTATTGAACTGAGTTTTCAGACGCTACTAAACACACATTAGCAGCAAGTTTTTCACAGCCGTTTGCCTACAACTGATATCATCCAACGAAAATATGTATCACCTTCACACTCTTCATGGTAGTATTTGTAACCCAATTTGGTTTAACCGAACATGAAGAAATTTTAGTTCTTCATATATTCGTCATTCCACAAGAATGATAAATTAATTTTAATTTATCATTTAAATCATATATATTATATTATTTCGTACAATATAAAAAAAATTAAGTCATACTCAAATACATGTTACGTGATAAAAGAATCAAAATAGATTATTTGATAAAAGTATCATTGGACCATGTTCCTATTTTTACTTTACCTTTAGCAAAGTATAACTTACCATTTCCGTTTCTCTGATCATTCTTGTACTCTCCCTTGAATTATTCATAGATGCTATCATCTGTTGCTTTGCATATGTCCATCACCCGGCTAGATTGCCAGAAACCAATTTTAAACGCTCTCGCTCATATCGATCACCATTGAACCATGTAAAATTACCGTGGTCAGATTTCTCGTTATCCACCCAATCACCAACATACTTGTTCCCGCTGGCATAGCAACGTGTTCCCCTTCCATTGAAATTATTATCCTTGAATTATCCCTTGAGTTATTCATTGACTATATCAACCACAATTTCTGATTTATTGACTCACACAATAGATCATGTGAAACCTGTTGTAAATAGTTTTTCTCATATCGTTCACCATCACGCCATCTCCATACACCATTGCCTTCTTTTTTGTTATCCACCAAATCACCTGTATACTGTTACCCGTTGGTTAAGCAAAATGTACCTTTTCCATTCTTCTTTCCATCCGTGAATTGCCCCATGAGTTATTCACAGACCTTATCATCTGTTCTTTCTTGTACGTTCACCATCCGACTAGATTACGTGAAGAGATTCTGAATACTTGTACTCGTATCGATCACCATCAGCCCACGTAAAAACGCCTTCACCACTTGCTCGTACTTGATATGCGAATGCTGATATCGTACTTGTCTCCATTTGAATAGGTCTCTACTTTAAATGTTAATTGTTCGTTACTTGATATAGTATTGTTGTTGTCTAGAGAGTATGAATCATTTCTTGAGGTCAATCATTAAACACCGATACTCACTCATTTTTGTGAATGATGAGGCTAAATTTTGATCATTGTCATGGATCACTTCACGCATGTGTATCACATTTAATGACACATGATCTAGCGCGTCACTAGCAACGCAAATGCGGGTACCCAATGGAAGAATAACTTCGTTTTCTTCTGGAAAATTGCTATATGTTGATATTGCTTTTCTATGCTTCGTTTCGATCATCAAAAATGTTGATATATTTTCAAGAAATTGTTTAACAACTTTAACTGATGATGAACATGAACTAAAACACCACTAATGCAGTATCGAATAATTTTAGGTAGTCGTGCCATGGTACTAATACGGATTGATGTTTCTCACGAAGGCTGCGTTGAGTACTCGATACAGACGTTGCGTTCCCCAATCCATCGTATATATGTAGATCGATGCTGATTCTTCACGAGTAAAACTATGTTGTGATGGAAAATGGCATTCACTCTTTGCAATGTTAATACATTTTTCTAACTGATCTATTTTAGGCAGAAAAGGATTAAGAACTTCCCGCAGTGGAAGTATTGAATGAGTGAAATATTCGTAAACAGGTGGTAGTCACGTTGGGTTATGATCGACGTTAGTAAATCGGGGCATCATTAAAGAATAAACAGGGTGCTGCTTTTTGCTTGCGAAGATGTTAAAATGATGTGGTTGAGAGCTTTAACTGTGTAATATTGTCCTTTTTTGTTTTCAATGTGTTCCTTAGCTATTTATATATGTACACATATATACAAAAACTAACGCGAACAGAATTC
This sequence comes from Rotaria magnacalcarata, assembly GCA_900239745.1. Lineage (NCBI taxonomy): Eukaryota > Metazoa > Rotifera > Eurotatoria > Philodinida > Philodinidae > Rotaria > Rotaria magnacalcarata. The sequence goes on from OENM01000093.1 coordinate 84,811, forward strand.
AATCGGTTTTTCTCTCCTTTAATAAGAAGTTGAATTTCGCAGAAGAGACGAACGTAGTATGGATCCAAGATAGAAACTCGTTTGTCGACATTGTTCTGAGCAAACAAATACTTCTTATAATAAATAAATAGAAACAGTTCTCGGAAGAAGTGACGAAGCATTGTCAGGGTGAAGAATGTATTTGAGCAAAAGTCAGGAGTTATCGGCATCAGAGTATCATCAAATAATGAAGGTAGGCATAGTTCAGCATATTAATTGTTTCATATTACAGCCGAATGTTAAATATATTCTGTCATATTACTTTCGAAACTTAAAATTTGTAGTTTGTCTCTTAGCAGATAAGGCAAAACTTGAAAGTATTTAGGGTTTAGGTGTTGATTGCTCCATCCTCCAATGCATTTATCCGTACAGCCTCAAGACGTTTTTAATTATTATGATCGATGCAGTGACACAATTGGCTCAATTAAAAAGCAGCTAGACATTTTTCAATTTAGTTTACGTTCATGAATATGTTCGATACATTATAGTAAAATATTCATTTAAATATGAAGATAACCATGAAGTCATCTAGTGATATGTATGATAATAGAACTGCACATAATATCTTCATGTTCACATGAACGATGATTCTGCTGGCCGACTAAAATACAATCAATAAAATTTCAACTTTTTTCCCTTTATATATATATAATATGTATATCGCAAAGAAAAAGAAACGAACAAGAAAAAAAAGGATGACACAAAAAACGCGAGAAAAAGAAAGTTGCTGCTATATCGTCTTCAATACACGAAGAGATCTGAATGTCACAACAAGTGAATCATGCTAATGCACGAACTTATTGCGCAATAATCGGCAAAAAAATGTATGAAGAACAAGTAAAATTAGGTAAAATATAAACGATCGGTTAGAGAAGAAAAAACTCATGTATTTAGAAAGCAATGAAAAGTGTATAAAATTTTTTTGTTGTTGTTTTTCTATCGTGGATAATCGCGCGTCTGCTGTTGTGGATAAGGATATGGTTCTAGAACAAGAAAATTCAACAAAACGAAATGATATAAAAAGAAACAATTTACGTTTAGATACGGAAGACCAATCACTGATGGTCATCGGAGGAACAACAGTGGTTGATGTTGGCATATGACGTTTACGTTCACTGCCGATCGCGGCTGGTACCATTTTTTGGTCACTACCGGCACTTGTAGACGATAATGAAGGACCGGTTGAATGATTACTATTGGAAATGATAACAGTCGGATCAACTAAAATTTATTTTATTAATTTTAGAAAAAGAGAAAGGAAAAACAAATTTTTAAATTTACCTGAAGTTAATGGTATATCATCACTGCTTGTATTTACATTCGGTGATAGAGGAATATTGTTCGTTGGTTGTGTTCTTGATAAAAAGTTTTTATAATAATAATTAGCAACAAGTGCTGCTGCTTGATTTGTATCTTGTGGTAAATGTCCTCGTGATGCTAACATATTTGCTATTTGTAATGTTGTCGCTAATGGTGGCGGTGGTGGAAGTTGTTGTTGAACAAGATGCGGTTGATTTGTTTGTAAATGATAATAATGTACGACTTGATTTTGTACATGTTGTATTGCTTCAATATCTGATTGTTGACATGAACGTGTTGGAGGAATATTTGAATAGACCTGTTGTTGCTTTTGTTGCTGTTCCATTAGACGAGCTATATTCATTATATTTGATGATAGTGGTCCTTGAAATTCAGGTGCACTTGGATTAAGACTTGATCGATTCGAGTAAGACGAGTTATTCATTAGTGTTTGTTGATACATAGGAGGAGGATTATTTGGTGAAAATTTAGATGGCATTTGAAGACCAATATCATCCATTGATATTGGTGTACGATGTGAGCCAATGGGCCCAAAAGGTTTTTGTTGTTCTAATGTTGTAAATAATGGTTGTGGTTGAATGAACTGATTTGTTTGTTGTTTTAATGATGATGGAGATGAGGATGTTGAGGATGCTGTTGATGAACCTGCTTGCCCATTTTGATCTAGTGAAATCTTATTTAGAGATGGAGAGATCGATTGATGAATACGATTTGAGCCAGGTGCACGATTAATTTGTGATGTTGGTGATAGTGAATCGAAGTTTGTCGGAGGGATAATAATTGGTGTTGTAGTCGATAATCCACGATAACCAGGAGCGATTTTTGGATCTGTCTGTATAGATGATGCTGTTGACTCATTCATATTAAGACCAATGGACTCTTGATGAGATTGCTGTTTAGTTGGTACATTCATTTTAGCAACATTGGCAAAATTCATTTTTAGTGCCGATTCATCATTTATTGTTCCTGATGAATTTGATGATTCTTTTGTTTTAGTAAGAACATCAACAATAGATGTTGTCAAAATATTTGAAGCAAATGGATTATATTCTCCTGTAGCAACTGTTTTTGAGGATGATGCAGCAACAAGTAGTGAAGACGGTGGTGGCATTGAATAAGAATTTAAAACGATTGGTTTACTTGATGAGGCTTGATTGGTATCGGACGATGTTAGTTGTTGATTATTTAAATAATTTCTATGTTGATTCATTGAATTTACATATGGATAATGAGTTGAATGTGATGTTTTATTATGTGATGAGGATATTTTCGGATGTGTCCAATTCGGAAGATTTACTGTTGTTGAATTGTTTGTTGACGAAGATGAGATAGCACGGTTAGATCGATTGGAATTGATCCAAGTAGTTCCAGTGGATGCTATTGGTTTAGGAGTTTTTATTGGAGCTGATGAAGATGTTGAACGACTAGTGATAGTTGATGAGGTTTTCTTAGTCGTTGGATTCAAGGAACGAGGAGTAGATCTAGATGTTGATGACGTTTCGAAAAATGTTGATTCTAGAGAAGAAAATTCATCTAATTTTTATAAATAAATGTTTTGCATCTAGATATTTATAGTACTGATTTCAGTCGTTCAACGTTTGAAACGAGTATCTCTTTCTTAGTAAAAGTAATATGAAAAGTCTTTACCATTATTTTGTAATCTTGGTCCTGTATTAGCTCGTTGTGTTTTAATGCTTTCACTTTCGTTATCATGATTTGATATGATTGTCGTTGATCTTGATTTATTCTTTGATGGTACCAGACTTGCTAAATCTGTTTCCGCATTTTTCAACAAAGCTGTTATTAATTGATGCGCATGCTTTATTGAATCACCGTTACCTCTATAAAATTCGAAGAATTTATAGACAAAACCCAAACCATGAAAAATAAAATTTTACTTGATCAAAATAGTTTTATCTCCCATTGATCGTTTATTTTCAACGTCGATAGAAGCTCCAGTCATTTCTCTTAAAACATTAAAATTTGAACCACATCGTTCAATAATGCGTGTATATTGTTCATATGAAATTGTAATTTTCTTCTGTTTACCAATAACTTCTTGCCAACCATCGTCAGTAATTGATGATTCTTGTTTGATTTTCGATACGAGATTTTCTTGATGACGTTCAATTTTTCTTGACATTGTATTTGTTTTCTTTTTATTATTGGTTACTTGTTTTGTTGTGCGTTCCGGTGAAGTTGGTTTGTGTTCATTATCAGTCTTAACCATTTTAAGACGAAGATCATCATCAACGATAACAACATTAGATGAAGATACTTCTGTATGTTCTTCTATTTCAGGGGTTTCAGTTTCCTCTACTTTAGTTAATGGCGGTTCATCAGTTGTGGTAATGGTGGTCGTCGTTTGTTGTTTTCCTTTCTTTTTTGCTTTACGTTTTTCGCGTTTTTTAGCTGCGGCTTCTTTTTTTGTTTGCTCACGTGATTTTTCTGATTCAATTTCTTTTAATAAATTATTGGCTGCTTTATTGGCTTCCGCTGCTTGTCGCTCTTTTGCTGACATTATTTGATCCATACATGTTTGACATTTTTTTAATAAATCCTTGATATAAAAGGAATAATAATAAAAGAAAAACAATATTATTTTTTAAGGCTATTTACTTTATCAGTTATTGTATTTATCAATCGACGACAGTCTGTATCTGAAGGAAATTGCCGTACTTGCCTTACTAAATATTTGACTACTTTAATGTGTCCTTTACGAAATGCAGCCATTAAACAAGAAACTTTTCTCGAGTCACTTGAATCAGGATTTGCAAAACGAGTTATTAGTAATTGAACAACTTCTAAATGGCCACCATTACATGCAAGCCATAAAGGTGTAGCACCTTTCTTATTTCGAACATCAATGGTTGCACCATAGAGAAGTAGTAATTCAACAAATTTATGATGACCTTTATCAGCAGCAATTGTTAAAGCTGAAAGAGAAAAAGAATGATCGATTAGAAATCCCATTTTATATAGTTTCATACCGGTATCTTTCGAAGTCGGTACCGGTAGTGCATTGACGTCAGCACCACGTTCTAATAGAACTCGACCAACATCGACATAACCACCTGATGCTATAATAATAAGAAAAATGTCGAATTTTCTTCGTATTTAGATAGGAAACTTGAAATAATATTACCAGATTCCATGAGAGGTGTAAGACCTGTTTTAGCTCTATGTTCAATATTTGCTTTTCGATCAACTAGCAACGAAACAACTTCAGCTCGTCCTTGAAAGCAAGCTAATGTTAATGCTGTATTGCGATTGGTTTCTATTTGAGCATTTATATCAGCACCCATATCTAATAAAAGTTTAACTGCAGCAACATGTCCATTCATTGAAGCAAGCATTAATGGCTAAAAAATTGCAGAATACCATTCTTGTAGATCCTGTTCTTAGAGCAAAAAACAAATTTTTCAAACTACTTACAGTAATGCCTAATTTACTGCCAGTCCTAGAAATCAACAAAGATTGTAAGAAACAAAACAAAAACTTAAAACAAACCTTGAGTTAATTTCTGCACCAAAACTTAATAATAATTTAATAATAGTTACATAACCACCAGAAGCAGCAAGACTTAGAGCTAGAATATAATATTTTACAGGTTTATCTATGATAAATTGCAAACAAACCAGTATAATCAGACACATTTCTATGTTCACGATTAGCTCCATTTTTTAATAAAATTTCTACAACATCCTGTCGTCCTCCACTACATGCTAATGACAATGCAGTATCTTTTGTTCTCTCTGATTGAGCTTCGATATTGGCACCATGCTCAATTAATCTCGAAACAATACTTGCATGACCAGCCGTGGCTAAAAGGAAACATTTATCTCACATGAAAATGAGCAAAGTAATTTACCTGCGAGAATTAATGATGTAAAACCTTTCTTATCTCTATGCTCAATGTTTGCATTACGTTGTAATAATAATAGAACAAGTTCTTCGTGACCGCCAGCACATGCTAATGTTAATGCTGTATCATGATTAGATTCTGTTTCACAATCAACATCGATTCGATTTTGAAAACGTAAATGAGATAAAACTGTTGAGGAAGAATTTATTAATTGTGACGAATGTTCAGCACAACATATTGAATGGCGAGGATTACTTGAAGATACTCCCGGTAGAGGTGATTCATTCGTATCTATAGTTAAATTTTGACATTGCTGAGAAGTTGTTACAGTTGAATCTTGAGCAGCAGACGTTGTAGCTTTACAAAAAACAAAAAGCAAAAAGAACAATTGTTTGTCTCAATATAAGAAGTTGAAAGATAAGTTTATTTTTCGATGACTAAAAGACAACTACTAGTATCAATCAGATTTTCTTTAGGCTTGTATAGAAATCGAGCATAGATTACTATTGCTGAAAATAGTAGACTTATCTATAGAGAACTAAGAATAGAAATAATCATAACTCTTTCTCATGATAATGTTTTGGACTTTTTTTAACTTACTGTTTTCGACTGTTGTGGTCTGCTGTAGCGTTTTTAATTGTTCTATAAATGGTTTTTGATTGGCAAATTTTTGAATTTCTTTCATTAAATTTGGATTATTGGCTAATGTTTGTATTCGTTCCAATGCTGATGGATAACTAGCTAATTGACGTAGATGTTCCAATGCTTTTTTTGGATCAGTATTAATGCGCATTGGCGTTTTAGTTGGAGTTGATTCTGTAGACGATGATGATGATATTAGTTTAAGATTTTTCAAATGAATGTTCATTTCATCGAAATGACTTTGATTTTCATTAATATAATGTTCTAAACGACGATCATATTTCGATATTTGTCGATTGAAAGATTTTTTTATTTTTGAATGATGATGATAATGATGTGACGATTGAGTCGATGAACATGGATCGGATTCAATAGATGACGTAGAAAAGAAGTCTATTGTTTGACTTGGATTAGGTAATATTGTTGATGAATTTGTTTGATCATCTGGTTTAGATGACGATGAAGAACTTGACGTCGAAGACGAAGATGTCGTACGTTTCTTTTTAGTAATTATTGCTGGATTTGATGTTGAACAAGGATTTGAATTAATATATTCATTCACTTGTTGACGATATTCCTGATTGAGTTTTAGATGTTGTTGAGCTTTATCGTGTAATTCTTTTTCAACGTGTTGAAGTTGCTCTTAAAAATAAATTCGAATATTATTTCTTATCGAATAAGATCTTAAAATACGAATTGAATATTCGTTCATCTGCTAATAGTGTGATTTTATTTAGTCAATCTATTTTTCGCTTAGAGATATATTTTACTTTCAGATTCGGAAATCAGTAAAATGCAAATAGCTCAAATAGAAAAATTTTAATAATTTTGCTTCGATCGTAATAGAGTAAAATTTACAGTCATGAGAAGGAAATCCGCTTAGATATTCTAATTTCCACAAGACCATCTTAGGTGTCAAATTCTCTAGTTTGATTTCATCCTAAACGTCTCTTTCGACATAATAACCTTATCACAACTTGGGAAGGATAGTGGAAGAGGCTTGTGACCTACAATTATAAGAATAATTGTATTCATTTGATTAGTAAACAGGTCTCAAGGCTGTTCCTTCTTTAACTCACTGAAGCCTAGTAAAACAAAACTAGTTTACCTAATAAATAAAGTTTCTTCGCTTCATCTGCATCATTAGACGATGTTTCATCATTTATAGGTGATGGTAACCGATCAGTTGTTGGCCATGAATACGTAGACATATCTGAATTTTAAATTCGAATTAATGCATATTGAATAAATTTTATACAGAACGAAGTAACAAACCTGTCGTATCGATATTTCCGTGTAACTCATTAGTTTCAACTTCAACGGTTTTCAGAACTTCAAGAATATTTCTAGGAACAATTTTTTCTAAACGTTCAAGTAATGTAAATGATGAATTATTTATTTCATTGGATTTATCATCATCATCATCATCATCATCATCATTGTTGGCTTTTAAATTTGAATCATTGGATGGTGGTGACGGTAATGGAAAAGAGTTTGGCATTGTTACTGTTAAATTCTCTTCGTCATCATCATCATTGCCATTATCATCATTCGTTTCAATAGAATTTATTGTACAATTTAAAATACTTTTTGGATATTCAAGTAGTAATTGAACAATAGCTGTATGGCCACCTTTAGCTGCTTCAATTAAGCAATTCGATCGATCCTAAATTAGAATTAAAAAAAATCGATTGTTTCTCAATAATTTTTGTAACTAAGAAATTACTTTAAGTAAATGATTTGGATCTGCACCGTTTAATAGTAAAATTGTTGCTAATTCAAAATGACCACCAGCACATGCCAACGAAAGAGGCGTTGCATCATTCGTTATTGTTGAACGATTTACATCCGCTCCTTAATAATAAAGAAATTAATTTTAAAAAACTTAACAAAAAAAAAATTGTTTTCTTACCTTTTGATATTAAATATCGTACTGTACATGTATGTCCTACTCGTGAAGCTTTCATCAATGGTGTTCGTCCTTCATTTTCAGCTTCATCAATATGAGCACCGGCATTCAGTAGAATCTCTGCTACCTCTGTATGTCCACTTTCACAAGCATAACCCAATGCTAATTAGAATAAAATAGTTTTCTTTTTAATTTTTTTCTATTTACTAAATGAGTTTTCAATGTACCTGTATCACCAGCTCGAGTTGTTTGATTAACATTGACGCCTGCGGAAGAGAGAAATTGATTAACATGAATAGATAATAAGAATTCTCATACCATTTTCTATTAAATATTGAACAAGTTCAATATGTCCTTCTTGCGATGCTTCCATAAGAGGAGTTGATTGACCTAAGTTTATATCAGCTCCATTGGATAGAAGAATTTTCACTACTTCTAAAAATCCTCCAGCACACGCCAATGTTACTAAATAAATACATAGATATAGTTTCAAAAATAGTATTATTCCATGGTTTTTCCTTCTCGTAAGAATAAAAACTCAAATAGAATATTTCAAAGCATATGCTTACGTGCAGTTTCTTGCGCTTCTTCGGTTGTTCGATTAACTTTAGCTCCTAAACACAACGAAAGATTGATATTCATTTTTCTCTATCAAATATAATCAATAGAAATATTTTACCTTTTGAAACAAGTAAATTGACAATTTCATCATGTCCTTCTCTACTTGCTAAAATAGAAAAATCATATTAAATTGATCTCATCTTAAACTTGCTAAATTATACAAACCTTCCATTAATGGTGTATAACCTTCATCATTAATTTCTTCTAGATTTGCTCCATGCTCAATCAGCAACGAAGCTAGTTCGAAATGTCCACCACATGCACTTAATGTTAGTGGACTTTCATAACTATCCGGTGGCATATTAACATCAGCACCATGATCAAGTAATAATTTCGCTACTTGAACATGACCATCCATGCATGCTTCCATTAAAGCTAAAGAAAAACGTATTTATCATAAAACAATTTATCTTATCATTTTTTTTTCAGTTTTACCTGTATGTAATTCATCGGTTTTATTTCCATTTTCTAGAAAAAAAATCAAAGTCAATTATTTTTCCTGCTCTTCTTTTTCTTTGAATCTTACTATCTTTTGATTGATTATTAGTTCCAGCACCATGGTCAAGTAGAATCTGAGTGACTTCTACATGTCCACCACCTGCTGCTTCCATCTAACAAGATTCCGAGCATAGATACATTCAAATAGGAATTTTATTTCAAAAATTTTACCAATGGTGTATGTCCATTTTCATTAGTTTCTTCTACTTTTGCACCATGTTTTAATAAAAGTCGAACTATATCGACATAACCCTTTGACAAAAAGAAAAATATAATCATCATAATAATAATAAAATTTCATTTCTTTTTTTGTTCTCTCTTACTCCTCCAGCTGCATAATGTAATGCTGTATTTCCAGACGTTGATTGTATATTTACATTTGCTTTATTTTTTATCAAAAGTTCCACGATATCAAAATGACCAGCATTACAACCTTAAAACAATTAAAAATCAGAAAGTGTAAATCTCTTCTTTTTTCTTTTCTCTTATCGAACCTTCCATCAATGGTGTACAATCTTGTTTATTTCCTCTATCGTCAACAGCAATATCAGGTATAGTACGAAGTATAAGTTCAACTAAATCTGTATAACCATTTGAACAAGCTAATGATAAAATACTATCACCATCTTCATTAATATCATGTAAATATTCTTTGATATTTTTTGTTTGAAGAATTTTTTCAACTGTATGAAGATCATTATTTACACATGCACGAAGTAGTACACCGGAATCTTTATTAGCTAACTTCGATTTTTTTTCATTTTGCGATGATAATGTTGAGGGTGATAAAGCATTTGCAATTTCATGTAGACCATTAAAATTATTTGTTACACTACTTGTTAATAAACGTACAACTTGTTGATCACGCCAAAAGTCTTCGGGTATAGGAGAATTTGTTATGCCAGTTGCTTCGAGTATAGCGGCTAATTTAGCTTGTGTATCAGGATCAATGGGACCTATGTCTATATCATCATTATTATTATTGTTTAATGATAGATGTGAATGAGAAATAAATGGTGATGGAATTTCATCATCGTCGTCGCCATCTTCGTCATCACTTGTTTCATCCTAGACGATTTTTAAAATAAAATAAATTTAAAATGAAAATAAATTCTTGTTTGTTGTTTTTACAAAAATACAAACCTCTATATCTTCTTCGTCGTCTGTAAGCATTCTATGATTATGATGTTGATAACGTGATAGACCAACAGAGATTATTGAAACGTCAGTCAAATCTGTCGATAGATCTTGTTTAGAATTGTGTTTTACTGTTTGATCAGCTATTGAGGATGTTCGAGAAGTACTTTTCATATGGACAAAATTAATTGTTCATGCTAAAATTTTAGAAAAGATAAAAACAATTATCGAAATCTTTTACAATAAGTTTGATATCGATTGCTAGCTTGGTCGCATAGTTTGAGACACCGAAACAGAGAGAGAGAGAGAGAGAGAGAGAGGAAATAGAAAGATGCAAAAACATACAACAGAAAGTACATATAGACAACGATGAGATATAAACATAAACAGAGACGAACGATAGAGGGTACGCAACATAGAGTAGCATCAATAATACTGGACAACGTGATGATATAATATGGATCGGGAATTGCTTGTTTTCTACCATTGCTATATTATTAATACCAGAAACTTGACCATACAAATTCGACTTTAATTTTATGGTAATATTGAACAAATGTTTTACGATAATTCATATTCATAACTTTCTTTAGCGAGAATAAATTTTAGAAATCAAAGCAAGTGTCATTCGATAGATGGCGTTCATTATCGATACATTCTACGATACAGAAGGTGCCTTAGTTCAATCAATTAGTGATACTAATATCAGGCACACTTTTGATTCTTTGAAAAACACCGAATACTAAAAAATATAGTTAAATGATTTTACTTTATTTTGATAGATACTATTTTCAAAATTCAATAGTGCAAAGAATTATTTCATTTGAATCCATCGTCTTTCCTCTGTTTTTTCACAAACCATTGAAATATTTTATTTTCAAAGAAATAATAAAGCAATGTCTGTCTCAAAATAAAATCATTCAATGATTTACATTTAAATTTAACTATCGAGAACTATTCGTTGTACAAGTATAAACTTCAAGGTCTTATGACTTTATTTATTTATTTTTGTGTTTACGAATGATTGATTATTTACTGGAAAAAGTCAAAGGTATGATTTTCCATCGCTTTGTTGAATTGTTATTCTGACATCTTTTCTTTGATGTTTTATTTTTAAAATTTTCTTAGCTGAGCAATAAAGAACGCTTCATCTTCAATCTTACGATAGAATATCTTACTGCATGTACAATGAAATTTGTTATCACTAGAGAATATTTAAAACTAATCAAACTTATTATTCAATAAAATACGAATTATTTCATGTTTCTCTTTTTATGCTACACACTATTCTGAACAATTATGATAATACGGTTCTGCATACATGTCTACATAAATGAAATCTAGATTATGTCGAAATATATATTTTACATGGCCACAGTTTAGAAATCATAAAAATGTGTTTTTTTTTCTTTTTTATCTTGCAGTTTCGAAAAGATGAAGCAAGACATCGACATTCACATATACTTAGACATATGTTTGTGTAAGAACGAATACTACACGTATCAACATTCTCAGCTAAACACACTCATGTGGTAGCATAAAAAAAACCGAACGAATAAATTTTCTCTCTTTTTTTTGCATTCTTCACTTCTTCATTCAAAAAGTATTGAAAGAGAAAAGAAAATTTACGTTTGAATCAGTTTCCTTTTCAAGATTTTAACAAAGACAAAACATTTTGTTTACATGAAAATAAATACAAGTGAATTCAACGAAAAACCGTCCATTTTTACAGCATTAAATGGTAAGAAACGTACATTTTTTAATAGTTATATTCTATTTATTTACAAAAAATTAGAAGTAAACGATGATGATTCACTGAATGACTCCGGTGTAAAACAATCAATTACATGTTGTTCTGATGGCTCAAATAACACCACATGTCGATTTTTAACATTAACTGATATTCATCAAGCATTAAATACGATTGAAATCCGTCAAGAATTATCTCGTAAAAGAGCAAATTCTCCCGATAGGGATATATCAGCAATGACAACTGAACAAAGTAAATCAAGATAAGAAGATTGTTCTTTTTTTTCGACTAGTATCTAGTTAAAGATTTTATTTTCTAAAAATCCGGTCATTATTGACAAGATTTTACTGTGTCAATACAATCAAAAAGCTTATGAAATAAATGTGAATACCTAGCAAAGAAAACTTCCGATGTGGTGTTTGTAGCAGATAAGAATCGAAATTAATAAAAAGATTATACTTGATATCGTTTTGACTTTTTTGTTCTTACCGACCGAGTAATAATTCTTTTTTTTCTCTTCATACATTAATATAGAAATCTTCTTTGATATTTTAAAACAAATTCTTTTACTTCTTCTTAAACAGCGACTCAATCAACTTGTGAATACAATTGTTGTCGTCTTGTTCATTCCGATAAATCCTCTCGGCTATTATTACCGTTGGCACGCCGTGGTCGTGCACACCGTATGCCATCAAGGTCTACAAGTTTATTATGCAAAAACTGTGCAAAAATCAAACAAGACCAACAAAATAGTATTCTTCAAAAATATCAACAAATAAATGATGATGATGACGACGATGAAAAAGAATCAATGAATATATTTGATTCAATAACAGATACCGATAAACCAATGGAACAAGAAAATAAACATAAAATGACGATAAGAGATATTCCACATGAAATTGAATTTTCGTTGATAAATGATGATGAAAAAAATCATACAGATAATTCTGAATATGAATCAGCTCGCATGCTTATTTGGAAAATAAATACATCAAATAATCATAATCAAACAAATGCAATCGAAGCTTCGTATGACACGGGTTCATTAACAAATAATGAAAAAAAAAATTTACTTCAAGAAGCCATACAAAAACTACATATTGTACTAAGCAATCGTTCAACATCACCATCACCACCACCACCACCGCCAACAACAACAACAACAACGATACCAGATACTGATTTAGACGAAATTGAATTTACTTATCGGGCTTTACAAACAACGGTTAACATTCTTTCATCATCACTTGAGTCACTATAAGTTGATTTGAATTCTGAATAATGAACGCAAGATTGATAATAATTGTGCAGCAAGATCTTATGAATGCCAAATAGACTGAATGGCAACAATGAATAAATCGTATCATCTAGTTTACTGAAGAAAATTTTACAGTACAAGACTTTATTTTATATAAATATATATATATATATATATATATTCGTAGTAATATATGAAACTATTCATTGGTTGTTGATAAGAAAAACATTGAAATTAATTCGTTCTATATTCCCAACTATCTTAAACTATACAATTGAATTTTCTTTATATCTGCAGGCGTTTAACGCAAGGTAAACTGTGATCTTTCGTTATCATTCAATTAATTTCACTTGAATAAATTTTTCAAGATTATTAAAACAAGGTTTCTTTACTGTTAGCGATTACCTTGAAGGTCATTAATTTGAAATCTTTTTTGTTGAAACGATTTGTATTTTAATTTATTTTTGAACAAACAAAACTCTAAAAAATAAAAAGCACTAAAAGTTTATATATATATTGCACGATTAATAAAACCACAATAATAATAGTAATAAAAATATTGTCGTATATACTGAATAATATTGTTTTGGACTTGTATCAAATGCAGTTTGTAGTAAATGTGCTGCTGACGAATCAAGTTTTCTTGGTAATCGATGCAATTCTTCTTCTAAATAGATATTTATTTCAGCAATAATACATAAGATTGACTTTTGTTGTCCCTCTCTTCTACTTACTTGTGCGTCTTCTGACTAATATCGTAGCTTGTTTTTGATCATATTTACATGTAAAATTAGCTTGAATAAAATCTTTATGTTTCTTATTCAAATGAACAGTAAGACGTTGTGTATTCAATGATATTGTATCAATATCATAATCGTAATCATCATGATTTAATAATTTTCCATTAGTAAACCAATGTAAATTATTTGAATTGATTTCTATATTACATAACAATGAACAAGTAATTGAAAACGTTTGATTAACCGGATAGAGAAGTATAGGCAATGGTGGATGTATATAAGGATGAGCTATTCAAATGGGAAAGGAAAAAAAAACATGAATCATTGAAAATGTCGAGTTTTTCAACAGAGAAATACAAACTTACCTCGAACTAATAATTTAATACTATGCTGACCACTTGAACTTGATTTGCATATATAAGTTCCTTGATCTTCAAGTAAAACATTATTTATTAATAAACGTGATGTCGATAATGTTGATATAAGATTATAACGACCCATTGTTGCATATTCCGGAAAAAGAATATCACCAATAGCAATAAAAGTTAATGGAATTTGTGAGGAATTAGGACGAAACCATGAAATCTATGTAAAGGAAATAAATTGTTTAATGTAAATCAATAATTTTCTTTCGCAACTTTACCACTTCATCAGTTCTTTTTGTGGAACTTATTGGACATGCAAGTTCAATATCCGTTCCACATGTAACATGCATAGTTGAACCATTAACTAAAGGTTAAAAAATAATAAATGATGATTATGAATGTATGTCCCTTTAGATTTCATGCAACTCACTTGTAAATAATAATGATAGTAATATGATTAAATAGATGATAACTAAATCAGAAGATCTTTGAAATAACGAATTGATATTGATGTTCGACATTATTATCGATGAGAATCTGCCACATTGCGTCTGAAATAATGCATATACAATACACTAGGGAGCTTGTATTGTCTCGGGCGTGATTAACTTTTTAGTAGAGTAGACGTCATTTAAATTGCTCTTTCTTTCTTTCTTTTTTCTTCTGCTCTGTATGTCTCTCTCTCTCTCTCTCTCTCTAGTTGCTGCAAACACATGCACACGCCCCTGTTCAAATTTCGATTTTGTCGTCGTCGTCGTCTTTTGATCGCTTTCTTCTCAATCAAAATCTCATTTGTTATTTGGTTACTAACTACCACATACGTAGTATACGAGACGATGATGTTAACCCTGATATCGAATTAGTCCGCCTTGGTCAAGTGAGCGTATAGACGTATATAGTTTTTTTTTTACATTCACCTACTGATTTGATTATGTTCATACCGATAAGTCATTTTAACAGAATATACTGTTATTGGAAAAAAAGGCAAAAGACAGGAGAAACACTCATTCATTCTAATACTTTTGAATCGTTACTTTTTTCTTTTTTTCTCTCTCTCACTCGCCTAATGATTAGACAATTAATTGATGTATATATATAAAAATGTGAATGTTTACACGAAATTTGATTCTCTGTTACTTTTGCCATATGTCAACATGAGAATCGAGAGAACAACTGTTCAGTCTTTCTCATCTTTATATATATATATATGTATATTCTCTCATGGAATCAAGCAGCAGACAACAGACCGAACCAAAAAACAATAAAGAGTCAATTTTTTCTTGTCACTATTAACAATTGAACGTTTTATTATACAAAGTGAACAGGCGCAACACCTCCTCTACTATATAGACAAAAGATTTTTTAATAAGACAAGTCAGAGTGAAAAGAAAGAAACAATTATTCTTATATTATTCCAGTTAAATTAATGATGACAAAGAAAATGAGCACATCTAGTAAGATCTATATAAATGATGATGAATGGCATGTGATTTTGCAACGACATTAGAAAATCAATAGGATTTTGTTTCGTATGTCTGAACATTATACACGTGTTCATCTTATGTGCATATATATATATATGCTCTTGAATTCACTTACAGCATGCATGATGTAATACGCATATACACATAAATAAGTAAAGACAAAGACACGATCAATCATCACTCATATAAATGGACTTTTCTCTTCCTTGCTTCTATATATATTTCTCGTCTCTTTTTACAATTCAAATCGAGCGTTGCTATATTACTTACGATCAATGTGGATGTGATGAATGCAACAGATTTTCTTTCACAAAAACAAAACTTTAATATATATATATATATATATGTACGTCAGCCCTATTCGATGCTCAATCCAATGGTGTTGTATTCATACATACTTGCATAATAAGTAACAGCTCGCTCTTGTCTCTTTTTTTCTTATCAGTATACGTTCACACACACACATACATGTATATATATGTGTGTGTGTGAATTAAAAAGAAGAGTCAAATTCAATTCATATCATCAAGAGCAATTATAATGCTCAATCAATTCAATTGTTCATCATCAATTGACTTCTATCATTTTTTTTTTATTCTCTCCTTGCCTGTCTGTCAGTCACGGTACTGCGCATAAATATAGATCAGACGATCATTGATAAACATACATGAAAACGAAGACTGTCAAATCTAACTTTTGTTATTAAAAACTCAAATAACTTACTTCGAAGAAATAATATGTAGATATTGTTACTTTTTCAACCTTCACACCAACATTGTTAAGTACTGCCTATGTCGTTTCCGGTCGTGGCCACTCGACGTCGGAAAGATATATATATATATA
>OENM01000093.1:101301-149546 GCA_900239745.1 Rotaria magnacalcarata
GAGAGAGAGAGAGAGAAAGAAGCGTATCCTGTATATATGTTGATGGTTCTATAACATTTTTGTTAGCGTCAATTCGAAGGACATGTTGATGATAGCGTGCAGTTGTAGCTATCTAGCCGGCGGAGAGCTCAAACAACAAAAAGTAAGGCGATAAAGAATAGGAGCTGTGGACTCGTTCAGTCGAATTATGAGAAATGATGAGCAAGAAAATGGACGCGCTTTTCTCTAGTTCTCGATTAAGCGTCAAGAGACAGAGAGAGAGAGGCAGATCGCGAAAGAGAAAAATGCGTGAGAGAGAACAATATCTTTTCTCTTTTTTTTTCTATAAAAAACCTACAATAAAGGTAATTCACTCATTTTCAAAGAAATTTTTTGTCCTTTCTTTGTTAACTCAACTAACTGCAAATATGATCGTATTCACCTGAATGAACTAAAAGTCTTTCAACGAATCAAGGAAACCATGAAACTTCCGTTCAAAAAAAGGATGACTATCACAGTTATGGCAATAATCGTAAAAGAAAGTTAAAATCAATATACTGTTAAATTCTTTTCTATTTTGTAATTCAATTTTACTACTCACACTTGATAGAAACGAAGCGTTATAATGTTTGCTCAATCAATCAAAGAATAACAGATACAAACGATCATATACTCATGGAAAGCTTATAACACTTCAATTTTCATTGAGAAATAAAAACAAAGCAGAGAGAAAAAAATTGATCGATGCCATTGCAGCAATCACATAATGTAAATTTAACCGAACCACTTGCGTCGAATGCTGAATGGGTTCATGAAAAATCAGCACAAGTAGGTGTTATTTATTGTAACTTTTCATTAAGATATTGATCGCATGACTCGTTCTTCTCAATGATTAATCTTGCTCATAATGGGAGGGATTACTATTGGTGAGGATGGATGAGTCGCAATGAAGAATGCCGGCCCGCCCCTGTGCTTAAAATATTACAAGCAGATCACGACATGATGCCTATTATGGTACGCTTACCTTTATGTGATGTAACACATAAGATACTGACGATTTCCTTGTTACTTTTGTTGTAACTATTGACCACATGTGTTTGTGTGTCATTTGCTCGAAAGGCTTGATGAGAATGGAAAAATGCCGAAAGAATTCACTGATGTATGTTCATTACTTAATTGATAATTATGAGTTGAAAAAGAAAATTAGATAATCATGAAGTTCTAGTCATCATATTTAATCGAACGAGATGTCTAACGGATGTTTAATTTATTTTCCTTTCCTTTTCTATTCATTTGATATTAACTAGATCTAATGTACCGATGGAATTCATTCTAGGTTAAAATAAAATCGTATCATGGACATACAAAACCAATAAAAACATGTCAATTGATTGAAAATCAAAATTGGATTCTAACAGGATCAAATGATAATACAGCTCGTTTATGGAATTTCGACAATGGAAAAGAAATTCATAAATATGAACTTAATCACGATATGGCATCTATATCAGGCGTAAGAATCAATCATGACCATACTCGGTATAATAAATAATAAAAATTACCTAATAAATCAATCAATCATGTTTCTATTATAGTTTATATTCATCTAGTTGGGATAAAACTATTCATTGTTTTGATATAGAAACTGGTAAACAAATCGTATGTTACATATTTCTTTTCTTTTTTCTCCGCTGACAACCTATCCCTTTGTTTATATTCAAGTGGAAAGGTGTTCAAGACCATATGATTACAAGCTGTCATATATCACACGATGGCAATAGTTTATGTTCAGGTTCTGATCTCGATGGCATCGTAACTATATGGGATAGTAAGAATGGTCTTATCAAAACTTGTATTCATGATTTACATGAATCAACTATAACAAGTTGTCAATTTAATGTTACAGATAATCGACTAGTATCAACATCATCAGATAAAACAACAAAAGTTTTTGATCTTATTTCTCATCGTCATACAATAACATTAAGGTATTGAGGAAAAAAGCAGCAAGAAAGAGCAGATATGTAAATTAGCTCACTTGTTATTCGATGATGCAAGACAAGAAAATAGTACAATGCACTGAATGATCGATCGATCGATCTTATTACAACATATAAGAATCAATGATATAGTTAGTATAGAGAATTTGCTAACGAACTAATTGATCTTTGCCCATATGATGTAATTGAATTTGTTTACAAAAAAGAAGAAAAAGTTAACTTGTCTGATTTGATGAACTAAACAAATCGTGTCAAGATCAAAAGACAGGATGTATGAATATTTATTACGAATGTTTCCATCGAATGCATAACCTTGGGACACAGAGCAAAAACAAATGACTTGTTCGATTAGTTACTACTATATATAGAGAGCTCAGAATTTTTTGTCGCCTAATGAATTTATTATCCTGATTATGTGAATAAGAAAAAAAGTCATGTTGAGAAATTTTACTTTTAGAGATCATAAAAGCGTTGTATCCAACTGTACATTTAATCAGTGTGAACATTTATATGCAACATGTTCATGGGATCGAACTGTTCTTTTATATGATATTGCAACAGGGCGTTTTCGGTAAGACAATTAACTTTTGCCATTCATTGAGGACTAGAAGAAGAAGAAGAAAAAGAAAAAAGAACCTCTGTTGGTGTGCAAATTAATGAGATGACCTTTTTACAAATTCACTCCTCCCTGTTCCGCACTTTGTTTCTTGTAACATACTGAACGTGTCAACTGTTCAATATACCATATGTATATTTATATACAGACATGAAGGACCGTTAGCATTACCTAAATTACATCAAGGCTCGATCTCAACATGTCATATGTCGATTGATGGCAAAATTCTTGTCACTGGAGGTTATGATTTAAAAATTATAATTTGGGATCTAGAAAATATGGCATATAAACTTGTTTTGAATGTAAGAAAGCACGCTTATTATTATTATGTTTTTGTTTTTCTACATAAATAATTGATTCGAATAGGGACATCGAGATTATATTAATGATGTATGTTTAACAAGTGACAATAAATGGATTATTTCAGTATCAAATGTAATTTCTAGATTAATAAATAAAGTCTTTTATTTTTTGTTTATTAAGGATTGTGATATTCGATTATGGGATATTGCAAATTGTGATGAAATAAAGCAAGCTATAGAAAAGCGTAAAAAATTAAAAAATTGCGAATGTAAAGTTTATCATTTTTTTCTTCTGTACATAAACATGTGCTTTCTTTTTGTTTTGTTTCAGTGTTTCAAATGTGAAAAAATACTTTCAATCTCTAAATAAAACTATGATTATTTATTAGAAATATATTTATGTGTATTTTGTTATTACGAACAAAACAATTCGAAATGAAATATTTGTTTCAACTAAATATAAATACATAGCTACATCATTTATTCAGAGTGGTTCTAACAATTAAAAAAAGTCTTCAATCTGAGACAAAGAATGATGCTATAAATATATATCTATGTAGTTAGTAGAGACAAAAGGAGTACTAGATGATGATGATGATGATTATCATCCGGCTCGCGGAAGTACTCCTCTTGCAGTAAATGAATTGTTTAGATGATCGAAAAGGAAATTTTTCTGAACGTTTCATATTGCAGATTTATACTCTTTTTCTTTCCGGTTTTAAATTGGGAATATTCCATAGAGTAGATATTCAGAAAAAATAGATGGCCTTCTACTTTTGTACTATAACAATTTACAATTAAATTTAGTTTTTAATTTTAAAAAGAATGTTTAGATGAATTAACTACTGACCAAAAACTAAGCGAATAAAAAGAAAACAATCGAGAAGAAATAAATAACATAGTAATTTTATTGAATAGAACTAGATTATAATTGTTCATGAAACGGAGAAAGCAATAAGTCATCAGTTTTTGCACACACCATCGAAACTTATCACGATAATATCTAATCATAAATTCATAAAGATAGACAGTGTGCTATCATTCATCAGAATATAATTGCATTATTGGTTATGCTAAGTCTGATGGAGTTTTTTTTATGAATTGTCACGTTAATAGACCTAACCAATCAGATGATGTTCAATTCTTGCCCTGAAATACTGTAAACAGCATAATATGAATAAAGGAAAAACCTTGAAAAGAGTAGTTTGACACAAATTAATAGTAGCATAGAGAAAAACATGGCTATTATCTCAAGCATAGAAATAACTCTATGAACTAGATGGCCCATTATTTTGATGAAAAAAGAGTAAAAATATGTTGTAGGCAAAATTGGAATTAATTCCAATTTTGCCTACAAGATATGCTTTTATATATATATATGACTTTTAAATAAGATAAAAGAACATCTTACGACGAGAAAAAATCTTAAATGCCGGTAGTAATGTCCGAAGCTGCTTATTATGGAGGCGCAAGAAAATGATTCTGTTGGCGGAGATCTTCTTTTCTATTTTGAAAGTATCCAGTTGTTAGTCTGATATATATATATATACTATAATATACTTTGATAATTCAATATGCAATCTCGAATTATTTGATTGAAAAATTCTCGGTGTTCATGATGTAAGCCTTTTTCTTTTTCTTTTTTTTCAACATCCGACGAGATCAGTCACGCAAAAACATATTGTGCGCATTAAAGAAGACGAGTCAGCACACATACTAGTTCTTCCTCTCAGTTTTTTCCTTATTTACTGCTTAGTAAGTTCGCTTTTTTCTTTTTTTTTCCTGATTCATCGTTATCATGAAAGCAGACGTCTCGCAACCATTGTCTATGGCCGATGGAAACCATGCTTTTAATATCGAACAAGATCAACACAAAAAACAAAGTTATTTTAAAGATCTAGGACAAAGTTTTCATTTAATCTATCTAAAATATAAGTGGTTCGATGAAAAACGTAAGTTGAATATTATTTTTTTCTAAATTAATTGTTGTATTTTTTGTGGTTTTATTCAGATTGGAAATTAGCGTTTTGTTCATCATCATTCGATTGCATCAATAAATACCCGAATATTTTTCTTCTATATCGAACAGTCTTATTTTCTATAACGATATTCGATTTTGTTTACGGAATAGTTAGTACGCATCCATTACATGAATGGGTCATTTATTATACACATTTAACAGTATTAATAACATTTCTTGCCATTGTATTTCAGTTTTTAATAACTTATCGAGCAAATTTCTATCGTGGCAATGATATTGTTCCACGTCATTCATTACAATATGTTCATATAACGTTAATTATAATATCATTAGGATCTGGTCTTGTTGTTTGTCTTGCTTATTGGTCAGTTATTTATATTCCTACAGCGCTAGCAATATCTCATTCAAGAATAATTCTTGAACATGGAGTTTTATGGTTTTTATTACTTATTGACGTGTTATTTTTTACACGTTTACCGATTTATATGATTGATTGTATACCAATAATAATATTTGGAACTATTTATGGAATATTTACTATTATAATATTTATGCTTCAATCCAAATTTAGTAATAATCGAATCGGTTATATTTATCGAGCATTCAATTTAAATAGTGCTCCACTGCGTGTATCAATTCAAATGTTTTTATTCATATTTATTTTACCAATTGGAATAATATTTATATTATGGAATTTATTCCGTTTACGCCGTTCAATTCATGTAAAAATAACAGATGACGTAGAGGAATCTGAGTTATATTCAATTGCGTAGACGAAAAATTAGTAGATGCAGTAGTTTATGATGAAAATTTCGTATCTTCATCAATATTTATGAATGCTTAATTTNAATTCACGAACGAAAAATATAGTTCGATGTAGAGTATTTTTGTAATTCAATAAATTAACCTGAAATTTTCTATTGAGAAAATATTTTCATGAATGCTAATCTTTTAATGTTTATAAAAATTTATATTAATTAGTTAATGCTGGCGGAAGAATAATCAAAACAAGATTGTACTATCTCACTTCGCATTATCGGTGTCAAGATTCAAGAAATTCGATACTCTATTTACTGATATCACAGATGGTTTTAAATATCTAGGTTTTTACTTGAAATTATGAGAATGACGATGAAAAGAATATTTCTGGCGAAGATGGAAACTTCATTCGCATGCAATAAAACTAAATTATTTATAATTAAATATCATAGTTATTGTGATTTTGCATGTACTATTTGAATGCATGTATTTATTTTGAATAAATTTCTTGTTACTAGTCTCTAACATACTAGCAACTATTTCGTTTCGAATTTTAAGCTCTTACAGCAATTTCAACGGAAAAATCCTTTGGGAAATTTCCGTACTATGATACTAATAAACATATGAAGAACTTATCTTAATGATGAGTTTTAGTATCAATAAGTTTCCTGCAACGATTTACAGTCGAGCGACTGTAAATCTTCTAACAACATCATATAAGAGAAAAATAATCATTAAATTTTTTTCATTAAAACCAAACAATCATAGAAGAGATTTTTATAAAACACAAAAAAAGTTGGTTTAGCCCGTAGTCAATGCGCCATCCATTGAAGATGTCTTGGTAAAAGCTACTTTTTTTAAAGAAATTTCTTTCTTCTTTTGAGACCATAGGCGGCGGAACCATTAGGCTTGGGGAGGCTCAGATATTTGAAAAGAATACAGATTTCGTCGTGATTTACCTAACTTACAATATATTAGGAAATCTGTTTCATGAATATTGTAGATTATTGCATTTATAGTTAAAAAATCTCACTTCAACGGCTACGACTCAGAGATGCTTCAGTGTTATAAATTGAATAAAGGCATCTACGATCAATAATGACACAACAACGCTTTAATCATGCCTTTATTTCTCATCTTCATTAGAGGAAACTAGATCAGTTAGACATGAAGAGCATTTGTTCTGAGTGTATTGCAAAAAAACTAGAAAAAAGACGTTACTGGGTATGAACAATAGTTTTTGTACTTATGATATGTTTGCTTTAGTCAAAGTTTAAGATTTTGTTATGCTTATGTTGATAAGGAAATAAAAATTGTGATAGTAGTCCCTAGTCGAGAATCATCCAATGAATCCCCAGGCAGTCCCTGTCGTGAGTCCTCGACAAGTTAAGAAAAATTTGAACTTTCTATCGAGACTATCAAAAACCTACGTAAAAATTCGAAAGTATCTTCGAAAATTCGTAAGGGATTTCTAAGAAATGACTGGAAAGTGCCATAGAAATCTCGAGAAGTGAACAGAAAGTTTCTTGGAATTTCTAAGACTCTCTCCACTCAGTTTTTAGATATCTTTTACAAATTTTCGAAGGCACTTTCGGATTTTTACGTAGATTTTTGATAGTCTCGATAGAAATTTTTCATATTTTTCTTAACTCCTCGGAAACTCATGACAGACAGGCCCTTCTAAAAAATCCAAAATTGGTGGGGACTCTGGGGATGCGTTAAGTGATTCTTGACTAGAAACAGAATTTTCGATTGTTCTGCAGCCATATAAATGGATCAATACAGAAAACTTTTTCAATCAAAGTTGTGACAACGAATTTTAAAAGTCTATCTTCTCTCCATATGTGGACTTTTTATCGTTCGTTGAAAAAAAGTTGAGCCTCCCTAAATTCAAAACATTCCGCCGCCTATGTTTGAGACTTATCGACTAGACGTAAGGTCTAAAAAAATGAATCTCTAGAAAGATCTACCCTCGTCAGTTTTTACTGTTGAGTGGGATTCAATTCAAAAGTAGAAATAAAAAGTCAAACTCGTAGCAGTTAAAAATCTAACACTTAGAGGTGCAACCTGAAATTTAGGGGTGAAAGGGCTCAGTCCCTAGACTATGCCACATCGCTCGAGTCAATCGAATCTTAAAATAAGTTTTTCACCGGATCGGGATCGAATTTCGAGTCAAAAATTCGTGGGGCCAACAGGCATATGATCAAAATATTACCAAGACAAAAGAAAAATTATTGTTTAATTCAACATAATCCGACTATTTTATGAATATCTGAGAATTTATCAATAGACTGCTGAACATTTATAATTTAGGCAATTGGCAGTCATTAAATTTCTCACCGGTATTTTGATAGAAAGATGGAACTGTATTGCTTTCAATCTACAATTAGTCATACATGCTGAATAGATGAAGATTCATCAAAATAAGTGTCCTAATTGAATTTGTTCAATTTTTATTGAAAATCCAGCTTATTTCAAAGTGTAGTGTAGTGTGGCTTAAGGCCACCCCCCTCCCCCTCAAAAGTCGATTTTCGCCAAAGAAAGTCCAACTCGACTGAAATTTCCAGAATATGTTGGGACTGGAGCGGGTAGTCTACGATAAAAATTTCAGTCCGAAATATGCAAGTTTAAGGAAGTTATAAAGTGAACACTGGTTAAAAATGACCCATTTTCCATCCTAGTTATTTTGCCTTCAACTATGTTTTTTCGAAAATTTTTTTAACCATTCGATACAGCATGCAAAGATGCAGGGCATCTCGTGTTTGAGGGCGAGGGTGGGTGTGTTAGTGTTGTTGTCACTCATGCATGTCATCCACACCCACACCCTTTTTTCGAATAAAATCGTTTTTCACATAGAGGACCTCTCAAAGATCACTAAAAAACTATAGTGATTCTGAAAGAGCAGAACGTGAGCTATCACCTCATGGTGTTATCTCAATTTTCATTTTTTTGACGAAAATCGACTTTTTTTTAGGGGGTGGGGGTGGTCTTAAAATTCCGGTAATAGCGCTGAGCCCTGCCTGACCCATCTCTGATTAGACCACTAACATGATCTGAAAAACAAGAAACAGAAATGTTTCTAACACAATACACCTCGATGGTATGAGCGTAATTTCGTTTCTTTTTTGACATTAACATTGAGATTGGTTAGTTTGTTTTTGTAATTGAATTTGAAATTTATCTAGTCTTTCATAAAGAATCATTGATTTTTCTAACTTTACAAATAAATAGTTTTCGATTTTTTCAAAATTGAAAAATAGCAATTTCCTATATATATATATATGCTATAAGATGCAAAAAAGAATATTCAACAAGTATGTAATTGCATGAGTGCTCGAACTCAAGCTGAATAAATTAGCGAAATCTTAATTAGTAATTGAGTAAAAATATCAAGTTCAATTGTATCTTGAGGCGGTAATAAAAGTTCTTTCTCAAACACAAGCCGATTTGTTAAAATGATTTAGAATGAGTTAAAGTGGTTTATTTGATTCCATTTTGACTTTCAGCTTATTTTAATTGGTTGTTCCTTATGGGTTGAAAATCTTTTAGCGATTTTTTAACTAATACATATTTGAGAAAAAAAAACAACCATTAATATTATTTTATTAAAACAAAATAATCACAGGGCAGATTTTTATAAAACATAAACAGTCGATTTTAACTGAACAATAGAATTTATTCAATTTTCATCATTGACCACTTTTTTCATTGCATTTTGAAGCATAAACATGTTGAAAGGATGATCTTTCGTTGCTGTCGACTTTGTAGCATCAATAATGTTTAAATTTTTAAAACTATTTTCCAAACTATCACCGACAACAGCATTTGTTGCTACAACTAAAAGAAGAAGTTTGATAAACTGTTTTGCTTAGATAAATTCTTGAAAATACCTTTTCTTTCTTTTCGAACCTGTTTAAGTTTATTGTATGCTTCATAAATCTTAATAAATTTTTCCATATAAACTTTTTGTTGAACTGAATTTGCATGTTGATCCGATTGGAAATGTTCACACATTAAAGATTCACTAGAAAATATTTCTAAGCATACTTTACATGAATATCTCCCATCGCCTTCACAAATCAGTTTCCACACAGCTAACTTTTCATTATGCATATTATTTATTGATTGAAAATGTACATCTGCGTTATCTCCGCCATGTAACTGTAATTGACAAATTTCACAATAAGGCTTATAGCCACGCGGATGATTCCATTCAAGTAAGATTCGCATTGTTTCAGGACCTATTGTAGATGTTGTTGATGAAAATGATAATTCTTCAGAATTATTATTTATTGTTGTCAATGATATAGGAGTGTTCACAATTGAAGATGCTGTATTAGTATTCCTTGAAGTAACTTGTTCAGAAGGCTTTTGAGATTCATTTAGTTTAACTTTTTTTATATGCTTTGCACTTTTTAAATGTTGTTCATAGGGTGCTTTACCATTGCATGTAATTTCGCAAATTTTACAATAATATTCGCTTGACATCTGAAGAAAATTAATTTTATTAGAATTTCTTTTTTTAATCACTATATATATATATATGATATCGTGAAAACCTTGAAATAAGTAAAAGTCTATTTTTGTTCATGGTTAATTCAATGAGTTTTCAGTTTTTTTTATACTTGAAGGCTAAAAGCCGGAAATTTTTATCTATGATAATAGCATTCTATTAATAGTCCTAGAAAAAGAAGTAATACTTTTCATTTCTACTTCATAAAAGAACTGCGAGCATTTTTCAATGTCAAAAATAAATATTCTGAAGGTTTTCGTCTACATTTCATTTCTCGGTTTTTAGGATTCTCTTCATTTTATTGATTATCGAATTTCTTCCTGTGATAGGAATAAACGATCTTCAAAAATATATTCTCTGATCGAACGAAATTCCGTAAACCAGTAATGAGAGACATGCCGATGATTCGAACATCACTATAGCGGCACGTATAAGAAAGAAATGTAAACACACTGTTTCACATTACTCTATGACACCGAAGAAGGTTACATTTTTTTTCGTTAATATTTGAAACAAAAGTGTTGGACTTGAAAAATTATTAATAAATTTTATTTCTTAAAGAATGAAGACTCACAATTCTTGTCGTTCAAATACAAAGAAAGTACGGAATTGACCTTGATCAGTAATGGTACTTAAGTATTTCAACTGCAATTATAATTTTTGAGACACATAACACACTTCAGACGAATATTACTTCACCATCGTTTTAAATGGAAAAATCTTTCGAATTTCAATAATAGTAGAATTGGATTTTCTTTTTACAAATTCATTGTTATTATGGGAAGGTTAAATAAATCGAATTGTAAATAAATAATAATCAGCCAACTCAAAGAAATAAAATTTTCATTAACAAAATAATCTTAATGATATTTATCTAAGACATGTATAATACATATAATCGAAGGACATCCGAACCATGGAATCTATCATTCGCAACCGGCACATCAGAAGACAAGAAGGTTGCGAAGATTTGTTTGTTTTATTCGTTTATCCTTGTCTGTC
Organism: Rotaria magnacalcarata; assembly: GCA_900239745.1. Lineage (NCBI taxonomy): Eukaryota > Metazoa > Rotifera > Eurotatoria > Philodinida > Philodinidae > Rotaria > Rotaria magnacalcarata. The sequence continues at coordinate 112,454 of OENM01000093.1, forward strand.
TGTCTGTCTATCTATCTATCTGTCTGGATTTTTTCAACCTTCGTACGAGTATAATGTATTAATCGATAACTAATGAATAAATTGTGTCATAGCCTTCAGCATTCAAGGAATTGAATCAGTTCTTTTTCTCTTTTCTTTTCCCAAATCAAAACAATATCCACTCTTTATTCGTCAAAAAAAAAACCTTCAAATAATAGAGTAAATAGAACATTTTAAAGATCGACATCTATTTAAACTAGCCAGATGTCAGTCTTGTTTTGAATTAGTTCTTTTTATTGCTCTGATCTAGATGATGAATAATGGCAAGACCAAATTCTTCTCCAATTTTTCGAATATAATCACTTTGATAGACTTGATTAATATGTTCTTGTTCGAGACTTTTCACACCTGTTCTTCCACCAACTATTGCTCCAATCATTGCCGCATTACTATCGGTATCACCACCAATTTCAGTTGCACGTATCAACGTATGAAAATCTGGTTCACATGTTGGTAAACATGCAATAAGACCAATAATCATAGTTAAACTATTCACACAATAATATGTACCACCATCACTAATATCAATAATTGATTTTTCATCAATGTCAGATGACAATTTCGCTTCTAAATAATGTTTTATTCGTACACTTACAAGATGTTTTTCTTCGTGTAATTCATATTTTGTTTCATAATTAAGACTTAATTGATAGATATATTCAAGAAAATCATCTACAATGAGATTCTCTTTTCTAAATAAATAAATACACATATGAACATAGATGCATGCTGTCGATACTGCAACTGAACTATTATGTGTCATACGGCAAATCGCTTCGATTTCATCATCGTTAACATTATCACATTGACTATAGTAAAACGCTAATGGTGCTAATTTCATTAACACGCCATTGCCTTGTGCATTATTACCACTTTCACGATAAGTATGAGTACCATTTGATAATCGTTCAATTGCAGTTTTGGTTCCACCCCAACCAGCAATCGATTCTTTCCATTCGGTTATATGTTCGTTAACTATATTCAACATCAAATCTTCATTCGATTGAAGATATTTCGTGATTGCTCTCATCATAGCCAAGGTTAATTGTGTATCATCTGTCCATCGTCCTATTTGCCAATCTTCCGGTATGTATGGATTATTAGTCACACGAGTATATAAAGTTTCTACAATATTCTTATTCTTATTTTGTAAATCAATTATTTGTTGTCGTGTTAGAGTTTCATATGCAATACCTTTTGCATCACCAATAGCTGTACCAAGTGCTATGCCAATGGTTCGTTCAAGAATTTCATTGGAATTCATTTTAAAAAAATATGATCTATATTGAAATCAATGCTTGAATATGATCAAATATCCGACCTATATATATATATATATATATGTACATATAATTATTTCTTTTAGCGTATATAAAGTGTGTTGTTTTTTAATATCTCGCCAATCGTTCGTAGAAAAGCAGCATGTGATATTATTTTATTTTTTTTCAATTAATATAATACTGTTATCTTAGGATTACTTATCCTTCTGTAAAAATTTAAAAGAAACCATTTTTCCTCAAGGTTTTATTCTGAAGAAAAGCTTGTCGGTATAGAAAATTTGCTTTCAGCATGTATTTCAAGAAAAAGAAAAGTAAAGCCTAACAAGAAGTCCTTCGCATTTCTTTACATAAATAATAATCGAAAAGAGAAAAAAGAAATAAGAAATTTTCGAATAATTAACTTTTCAATTTGCTATTTTGAAAAACAATTTACTTTTTCTTCTAAGAAACATTATTTACGAGTGGCTTTTTCTTTAAAAAGAAACAGAAAAACTTATAAAATAAATAAACTAATCAGTATTATTTTGTTTTTCTCTCTTCAAGCTTTGTCTTTTTAATGGCATTGTATGCATACAAGGTTTTTCGATCGTTCTTTAGTGCATGAATACATGATGTTTTTGCTTTCAGTCTTTTCACTACTTGTTCTTTCTTATCCAAGGTCTAAATAACAATCTATGTGACGAGAGCAGCAACAACAACAACAAAAATAGAATTCTCTTATTTTTATCATCAGTTGATAATTATTGAAAAACAAAAAGAGTGCAAAACAAAAATATATATACATCTGCTCGTAGTGGAAAACATAGAGAGAGAAAAATGAGAGAATAATAATAACGGATGTTTTTGAAGTTTTCTCTGTCAACAAGCAAGGCGATCATATAAAACACTGACGTCGATGTATATGTAAAGCAAAAACACGACTTCACCTTCACTGACGAAGATGAGAAAACGAGAGAGAGAGAGAATGACAGAGGACGGAAAACAAGAAAGTGGGGAAAACAAAATAACAGTAAGAGAAAGAGAAAACAACTTGTTTTTGCTTTGCTAACGGAATGCACTCGGTTTTTTGACTGAAATTATTTATTTGTTGTGGTTATTAGATTAATATAAGTTCGTGTCATGTTGACGTTTCTTATGCGTGATTTCGGCATTGCATATAAGTGAGAGAGAGAGAGAGAAAGAGAAAAAAAAGTGACATCCATTGTGTGATCTTTTAGTTTGTATATTTATGTAAGTATATAAATGTATTGCAACTGATCGTCTAACTTTAATAATATACAAAAACTTATAGAACCTTGAGACATGAGCTTATCGACTATTGTCAAAATTGTGCTACAGATATATACACCTCAAGAGGTTATCATATCGTGCCAAGGTCATAGTCTTTCCAGTGTGACGTATGCAGAGGTGTGTATCCTTCATTTAGTTCTTTCCTTCATCTGTGCTTCTAGCATTCAAGGTCATCAAAACTTATTTTTTACATAGCTTTCTTCTCATTTCTCTTCCCCTCTCTTTTCTCAGTCCCATCGATTCATGGGCATCGACAGAGTAAGAAAGAAAGCAAGAGCGCCTTTATTTTGTCCTTCTCTTCTTTCTCGTTTTTAGGGGACTCCTTGTGTTCTGATGTTACTGCTAACAGTGTGTAATTGTGAAAAAGGAAAAAAGCGATAGATAGAGAGAACGAGACAAATTAACATAAGCTACTATTTTTATGATTTTCAGATATATATATATGTTTATATATATATATATATATATATACATACATATATACAGATATACTTCAATGCCATCATCACACCAATTTAAACAACACCATCAATGCTGATTAAATATCAACTATTTCAATCATATTAAAGTGATATATAAATTATATAGATAAATATTCTCTTTTATTTTCATATTTAAACATTAGTCACTAAATAGAGACATATTTATTCAAGGTAATTCAGCAAATCAATCGATGAATTTAACGAATCATTCTGATGAATATGATAATGATAAAAATGTATCAAGTGATGAAGATGACGATAATAATAAAACATTCGATAATACACCATCATCAATACTTTTAGAAAATTTTCTTTCTGATAACAACGATAATGATGAATTTAACAGTAGCATTATTGATGATGTCGATGATGATGATGATGTTAGTATTGATGTTGATTGTGACTATGATGATGATGATGATGATGATAATACAAGTGATATTGAAAATCATTTCTATTCAAAAACTCACGTACCCACACAAACTCAACTGTGTTCATTATTGCGGCAGTCTAATCGTCTTGTTGAAATAAAACTAAATTTATTTCATAAACGTTTACTAAATAATCAAAATCAGTCATTAAGACATGCACTTTCCGACAGTGATATGTCTAAACGATCATATCATTATCAAAACAATCAACAACAAAATAATCAACAACAATCGATACTACTTCCATCATTATCGTCAACTCGTTTTTATTTTTCAACTAATCGATCGCATCGTCTCTATTTGCCGTCGTCGTATCTATACGAGTTACAAACACAGATAACAAATTGGTTACAAGCAAGTACTTATCTAATTGATTCAATATCACCATCAACCTATCATCGCCGTTGTTGGTCTCAACTATTGTTAACATATTTTATCGAACGAGGTTATATCAATCTCGAATTTATTCGTTGTACACATTCATTATCGTTAATGACAGTTGAACAAGATTCATGTTCGATACATAAACATGGTTGTGTACCTGAAGATGATGCATACAAATTATGTTCGATATTACAAAAGGGTTCACGGTTTAATATAAATTCAATAATATTCGATCATATACGTCGTATTATTGTTATTAAAAGTATGCAAGAAGGTAAAATAAAATAATCGATAAGCATAGATTTTTACATGAATATTTATACAAGGGATGTTCTTTTCTATTTTCTTTTGTTTTTTTTTGCATTTTTTAGCACCCAATGATAGTTCTAATTTACAACAAATATATGTCAAACAACTGAAAAGTCTTAAACAATCGTTGATTCATCAGCAATCATCTGTAATGAATATAAATAATAATCGTCGAATAATCAGTGTTGCATCGATATATTCAAAACTTCTTTTATTTTTATCAAGTCTCTATTCAATCAAAGCCGAAACGATGCAAATACTGTTCTGTCAACATCTTCTACACAATCCGGCGTATTCCTATCTTGTTACTTCATGATTTAGTTTTTTCGTTTTTTTTAAAATGTATGTGTGTATGCTTGCGTGCGTGTGTATGTCTATTGTGTATCCCGGTTGGTGACTTATATTCATGTATAAGTTATCGTCTCGATCAGATCATATAAACATGTGTGTGTGTGCGTGTCAGTGTGTGTGTGTGTGTGTGCAGCTAAACGGTGAATGAATTTAAGACGGACAAATAACATGTTCTTTTATTTTATTATTTTCTAAAGGATTATTAATTCAGTCGATTATATGCTTCAATTTCAATGCTACTCTCTCGGCTTGATGAAGTGGAATTTATCTACCATCGATTTTATTTAATATGGTACTTGCTTTCGTCGAAAATGATTTACGTCAGGATTAAGAATTTTTTTCAAGACAATATTCAATACAATCACCGATATTCGAGATATATCGATTGTTTGATATATGTTTACAACTTGATTTTGACAATTGACTTAAATGAGAAGTAATATGATCGTTAAATATAGGTTGTATTTGATTCAATGAATTCTTGATTATTGGCTCTTGAATTTTGTTGATAGAAAAGATTAATTGCTTGGTTTTCTCGACGTTTTCAGATAAACATTTTTTCAAGGTTTGATATAGATCGAACTTCAATGAAGGTTATCGTATTAGATAACAATATAAACAGGTTTATAACAAATGTACGGATGTTTTTCGATATTGAAAATGAAAATGATATGATAGAATAAGATTGAAAGCATTTGTGAATAGAAAGACAACGTTTTGTTTTTGTTCGATATTATTTTGCAATTGAAGAATTGTGAATTGAGATTCATTGAAGCTTTAATCATAAGAACGGAACTATTATTTAAGTAAAAACGATGATTCAATCAAGAAGAAACAACAGCAAATTTTTGTGCATATGGTCGTGTTTCTCTCTCATTCTTTTAGTAGCAAATATTTCAAGGATATTTGCCAGTAAGCAACGTAGACTTTCGCTTAATCAACATATTTAACATATGCCATGAAAAAACAAATCTGTGCAGAATAGATGCTTCAATAGATTTCTATTTCTACTACATATAAAAATGAAGTAAGAAACGATGTTTTTTGATTAGACCAATGAGATAATAAAATGTAGCTATAGGAGATCCCACTGGATGAATATAAGAATATGAGAGCAAAAATTTTATGAAAAAAATAATATGTACGAATTCTTCCGTTTATATTCAATAGACAACTAACTCTTAAATGTTCTTTTGCTTGTTTTCATTAAAACTATAACTTTATCATTCGTGATCACATCGAAAAATTTAATGTTGATATTATAGAAACTCAAAAACATCTTATGGACTAGACTGGTATTTGATTTAGATGAAATTTAATCCTTGTTTTCGAATCTATAACACGTATTGACACATAATATTAAATTTTACCGTCATGTAGAGACCCCTGTGGTAGATATGTAGTTGACTACATGCATATTATTTTATTTTACGAAAGATATATATACATATATATATATATATATGATATACTATGTTTTAGTCGTTCTGCATAATCGAACTATAATTGTGATTAGTTGAAAGGTTATTTTTCATTAACATTTGCGTCAGTGAAAACTCTTCAATTATGATAAAAACCTAATATTTATTACCTGTTCGTCGAAAACCATTAGCTGAATGACTTAATCAACTAACGAAAGGATTCTTCGAAAGAAAAAAAAAAAGGAAATCGGTCATTCATTTGAACTTGCAATATTTCGTATGATCAAGTGATCTTCATATTCTCTCGCTTGAATGATTCAATACATCTTAAAAATGTAAATATATGACGCATTATGTTTTATTTCGAATGTGCTTCTTTATTTGATTACATTAAAAAAGTAAAACTTAAATATAAATGCAAGAACGATTCCACAAATGAATACTTTGATGTGATATATTTCATTTGTAGATATTGTGAACAATGATGGGGACGTCTACTACTATTGAAAAAATTAATGTTGATAAATGGATTCAAGAAAATGAAGAAAACTTTCTGCCACCTGTTTGCAATAAGTTAATGTAAGCGATAATAGATTTATTTCTATGTTTTCCTTTTATTTTTCAAATTTTAGGCACAACCATCAATTGACAATAATGCTTGTTGGAGGACCCAATGTTCGTAAAGATTATCATTTTGAAGAAGGCGAAGAGGTATGAACTATTTAAAAACGAAAACATTATTTAAATCATTAGAGACAATGCTCTTTGTTTGTTTTAATAGCTCTTCTATCAGTTAAAAGGTGATATTTGTGTCAAAGTTCTTGAAAAAAACCAACATCGTGATGTTATTATTAAAGAAGGAGAAGTAATTATTTAGTTAAAAAAATCAATATCTAATATCGTCAAGATGTATATTTTAGATTTTTCTATTACCAGCATATATACCTCATTCACCGAATCGTTTTCAAAACACTATTGGATTTGTCATGGAAAGACAACGAAAAGAAAATGAATTAGATTGTTTAAGGTATTTCAATCGGAAATTAAACCAGAATACTTTTGAAACTTTTTCTATTTCAGATATTATCGCGATGGGTCAACAGAGCGTTTATTTGAAAGATGGTTTCACACAACCGATCTCGGTACACAAATAGGTCCAGTTATAAAAGAGTAAGCGACGAAATTTAAATGCGGAATTTACTTATTGACTAAGTTAATAATAAATAAATCGACAAATAGTGCATAAAAAATAATTACTATCATAGCAGTTAACACAACCGTATATATAAGAACAATGCTTGATTAATTTCGAAGTGTATATAAAATAAATGTGGAAACTTCGGATTTCATCCGAGAGTTATGTGTACTGCAAAAAGTACATGGGACACATGAGTCATTCTAGAATGTCTGAACACCAAAATTATCATGAGAAACTAGGCACTTTGGTTTCTGGATGCAGTTTTTGTGCATTTTGAGACCGTTTTCAGGCGAGGTTTTGTTAGAAAGCTACGATTTAGTTCAAAACTAGTATCACATTTGGAATCAGTGTTAAAAACTGAATCGATTTATATATGTTGTGGATAATTCTGATAAAAACGTGTTCTTTGAAAAATCCCTGTACTCCCCCTCAGGGATGGTCTGGTCAGAAATGACAATTTTTTCGATAACTCAGCCATTTCTTGGCGGATCCTTCTCATCTTCGAACTCGACTGAGACATTGATGAGACTGAACTGTGTAGAAACTTTCATCACGATCTGACTCTCCTTTCGAAATTTATCGTGTAAATGGCCGGTCGGCCGGCCAGACGTACTGATCGATTCTAGAGTGTACTCACTTTGAGTGCACACAAGAACCCTTTATTAATTGAAAAACATTCCGACTACGATCCTCTACATAACCTGTCTATCATAGCTAATGGAATTGAATTTCTATTCAATTCATGAAGACTTATTTTTATTTGGCTATACTATTTCCGTAAGTTTCGGCTAAACATCGTGCCATTATTCGGACGAAGTCAAGCATCAATTGATTATGATGCATACGATTTTCATCTGTCATAGGAGAGGAAGTATCCGGAAATTTAAGTCCAGATCATTTTTATGTTCTCTATTCATGTTGTTTTGTTTGTTCTCAAACAGAAATAAATAATCTTATATTTAATATAAACCTTCATATGATCCGGAAGAGACATGGTATTCTCCTCTACATGTATTTATATTTTAAAGGTTTTTTCAATCTGAAGAATATTTTACTGGTCTACCAAAATCAGGTGATGATAGATACGAATCAATAATTTTTCTCTACTATAGAAACTATTTTAGATAGTTATCCTGAAATTCCACCTACACAAAACGATGATAAAATCAAATTAAGCGATCCATTTTTATTAAAGGAATGGATCGATGAACATGAAAAAGAACTATCAAATGGTTCTTCTATCAGTATATTTCCAGATGAATATCAAACAAGAGTTTATATCATTCCAAAAGGTGAACATTTAATTGATTGTGCTCATGGTGATATATGGTTATGGCAATATGTTCGTAATGAGAAAAATGATTTTATTTTATTTTATTTTATTTTATTTTTAACAGAAAGGACATGCCAAGGCCAATATAACTACAGATACTAAAGAAGAATCAACTTTAGATTTAGAGAAAATGGATTCTGTTTATCTCCATGTTCATTGGACGTAAGTGTTCAGTTTTGTTATTTATTGCTTATAAATAGTTGATGAAAAAAATTCGAATTGACATTTGAATTAGAAAATTTGAAAGTAAATCGAATACTAATGAATCTAATCAGTATTGACGCCTATGTTAATTTTTGTTGTCTTAGAATATGAGAATTTTCTATTGTGTTCATTTATTTCGCTTTGTTTTGCGTGTCGAACAGATCACACGATACATTTATACACAGATATTCATCAGACGATAAGTTTTGAAAAACGTACAAAATTGTCTCAGCCTGAAACTATCATTTACACTAAGATAAAATATAAATAAATTCTCTTGAATAATATAAAGGACAAAAAGAAAGCCAATATTTTAAGTTATTATAGGAAGAAAAAAAAAAGAAATACTTCATTAGAAATTTAGAAATCAGAACAATTATGTTACTTCATAGCGATAGTTTCTTTTTCTATCAAGTTCGAAAAATGCTTTTCCCTGTGACAGATCCATTTTGCGTGGAATTATATTGACGTAGAGTCGTTCCTATGACAGTTGTTGTTCGTGGGGATGTATCCATTCTGGATACAATATGCATCGACTGATGTGTACCAACTTTATTACGTACAAGTTCATCGATTTTCGGTGCCATTTTAAGTGTTAATGTTACAATTGCTGCACATAGAATAATAATGAAAAGTCCAACAATACTAACAATACGTGCAATAATACGTTTTTTACGATCAGCAGCTGCTAGTATACGTTGTTGTTTCAGTTCGAATAAACTTGATGGTGCTCGATCGACCATCGAACCGATGGATGTTGCAAAATTTGTATTAGATTTTCTAAAATTACGTTGTTGATTAATTGGTTGTTTAATGAAAAGATATTGTAGAAAAGCATCATTTGCTTGTGAATCTCGTTTGGCACTGTCAGCTGATTGTCGCGATGGACTTTTAAAGGATAATGGATGGGATTGATCAGGTGTAGGCGATATATCAATGGTCGACATTAATCTATGAGCAGCAACAACAACATTGATCGTTGAAATATCATGAGCATATTTATTCTTCAGTTAGTACATTTGCATAATCAATTTATGAGATCGACACGATGTGTTACGATTCGATGCAATAACGAATGAGAAAAAAACTAGAAAATAAACTGTAAAGAAAAATAGAATGATAGTGTCAACACCGTTGAAGAGCGAAAAACAAATGATCTTTATTGATTACCCCCTTAGTTCTTTTTTTTTTGTTTGTCTTCTGTTCTGTCTAATCTTATTTTTCAAACTAACCAAATAGAACAATCTAGCTATTATTATATTCAACAAATAAACACCGATTGAATTCTAGGTGACAAAAGACTAATATATTTTTATTTACAAATATGTTTATGTCTAGTATGACTTCAGTTGTTTAATAATACTTATCCATATATACGTATATTTATATATATGCATATGACCACTTAATTAATTTGGAAAAAGAGAAAATACTATTGTATTTTTTACTATTGACTAATGATGAGATTCTATGGCTTAGATACAAACTCACAATATATATATGTGACTAAAGAAGACGCTGAGTTTTCCTTAACTGTTACTGACAAAGAATGGATCAACCGTGTGATTTATGCGTCTGAAGTTCTTAGAAATATTCAATAATGACAAACTAACAATCGAATGAAGCATACTGCGAAAGTGACAATGCATATTTATTCAATTAGAACTTGTGATCAAATAAGTAGAGCGGTAAATTAGTAAATATAAGAACTATACGCTGAATTGAAAATTTTATAATAAGATTTGAGACTAAAAGATGATGAACAGCATGAACTATTATATTTGGTTCGCATTGTCATCATTTAGTAAATCAGCATACATACGAATTTCTATGTTTTCTTTATATATAGCTTATATTTATATATATTTATATTGACAATCGGTGTTCTCCTGCTCTCTTGCCAAATAAACTCAAATGCGATTGACGTCGAATAACAAGAGCAAGAAAAATAAGAAGATATAAAGAACAATGCTCGCCCGACATAGTTCAAACTTCCTGTAGTTGTTTTGCATCGTTCCTTTACTACTACGCAAGTATGAGAGCTGTCACACGTTTGTATCATTTGGCAGGAAACAAGGAGAAAAGAAAGACACACACCCAGCGCGAAGATATTATTTATTTCCATTCTCTGTCTATTTTTTCCTCAATATTCTGTTAGAGGTTTCACTTTTTTTTTTCTTCGAGCAAGAAAAACGGGAATCCTCGTCTATTCTTTCTGCTTCGTTTCTCGTTTTTCCTTTTTCAAATCTTCATATAGCACTACTATCGATATTTCTCTTTAGTTTTCTAGTCTGTACTTAACAAAAAAAGAAAGAAACAAACAACAATCAGAATAAAATAGGCATGAAATAGCAATGACAAATGTAGATTGGAATGCATTTGTGCGCGATCGCCGCCGTATATTTATACATTAAATGAGTAATAGTGTTCCAATGAGTATTTAATTTATAGAGGATCGATTGTCATCAGAGATTCCTACAAGTATTTTGTTCTTCGCTCGACGGAAAAAAATGTTGACGAACTAATGTCAAAAGCTATTAGAAAAGAATGAAACACGAATTATACAATACTAAGTGAGTGTACTTCGAAATAAAATAATCGAGAAAAGTCAACTGAAATGCCGTTTATCATTAGTAAAGTGAAACAAGCAAACGATGAGCGCCTGAAAAACTTCAAAGAAGCTAACAAAAAGAAAAGTAAATTATTACTGTCATTAATATGTAAACCATATAGGATAGTTGATAGAAAATTAATAACACTAAAAAGGAGACATGAAGATAATTAAAGAGGATGCATGTTTTTGTGCGTAACTCACACGAAACGGTTGACAAAAATGGATTGAGACATGCGAAGAGATTCTCTTATGTATATTTTACGTTGACACATAAGAAAAAAGACTAGATCGAATATAATACTGAATATTTTACGTGAAATATAGGATGATTGATAAAGCGACAAACACGGTACAAACCCTTTGGGATTTATTATTCTTCCATAAAAAAAGATTGAATCATGCATCACGTTTTCTGTTATTTTTCCTCCGATCAGATTGGAACTATTATTGCTATTAACGATCGTACGTACCATGATTGGATCCTTATTTTACTTAATAAAAATATTTTATCCAATTTATTTTTGGATCGTATACTATTGAGTAGACAGGAAAAGGAAACTCATCCCAAAGTGTCAAATGCAGGCCTCAATACTTTTCTCGTTACTATTGAATGCGAACGCTATAGACCCATCGTCCGTGCTTCTATCTGCTTGAGGACGTCTGACGCTAATCGGGAACTAGAGAAATATTATTAACAATTGCTGTGCTTCATGTTTTGTATCGTCAACTACGCCCTTGAGGGTGTGAAAAAAGAACAGAAACAAAAACGAAAAAAAAAAAGATTGCAAGGACCAAAGACATACAAGTAAATCATGTTCATGTCGAAAATTAAAAGGAATATTATATGAGTAATAATGAAGAAATAAGCATGGAAAAAGAAATGAAAAAAAGACCCAATCAACATCTATCTATTATGAAAAATCGAGATCAGAAAATTTGATTTACTGTCGAAGACAACATTGAACTTAGTATTATTTTCTAGTTTCAGTTCGTTTTTTTACGTAGATTTTTATTAGTATCATTTCATATAACATAAGTTTATATGCTATTTGCTTCAGATGCATGTTCTAACAGTATTAATATTAAAAACTGATATGTTAAAAGCTTTGATCATCTCTCTTCGTGTTTTTAGAAGAAAATTTCGAAAAACATGAACAAAAAAAAAGAGAATTTTTCCATTGGACTATAAATTGGTTTAAAAAACCATTTTCATTTTTTTTAGATGCCAATTAAATGTTGACGATGATGGATTGGTTCTGGCCATGAGTCAAGATCCAACACGAAAAAAGCGTGAAGAATAACAAGACACGAAAGCAAAAAAACTGTCATTTTTCATTTTTCGTTTGCGTTTTCTTTTTCATTTTATATTTTCATATTTCTAACAAAGTTTCAATCAAACTATTGATATAATCACTATTTCAAAAATGCTTTGCACTTATTGAAAAGTAAATATTATAGAGTAGATTAGGATAAAATCAATCAGAGTCATGTTGAAGTCGATGCTCTATTACTTGAATTCTGTATATCAGAAAATTGTATGCCATTGGCCTTAGACTAAGAAACAAATCTATACTAATTAAAGGATACGCAAATAGACATCAATGAAAATATTAACCAGGATGAATTCTTTTTAGGGAAAATCCTCGACACATGTGCCTTAGATTAGTGTTATGAGCGAAGCTTGTGCCTAGAACTATGTACGGAGATAATGAATAATTTCAAGGAACAATTTTTCTCATTATATAAGAGCACTATAGAGCCCAAATCATTGCTATTTTCTCCCTACAATTATGATTAAATCAATGAATATTTTATGTAAAACGTAAATTATAGAAAAAAACAATACATATCTTGTCGTATTTTTCTAGACAAATGTCTATATGTACAGTTTTCCATGTTTTGATGGTTGTATTCTTATGAATACTGTTTTCTTTAACGATAGATCAACATGGAAAACAATGTTATCTCAAACCGTCTTTTATAAAGTACGATGAAATAAAAGTGATGTCGGAAATACTTCAATATAGGGTAGAAATATTGAAGAAACATTTTGTGGAACTCACATATATTTTCGAAGAAAATAGTGAGTTTTAGTTGAAGTGTAAGGTTTTTGCGCCTCCCCTGTGTACCCCACCCCTTTCCCATTACAGACATAAACATGAAAAAGAGAATACTTAGGTGCGCTAATTAGATCAAATTTTGATACAGGTCGATTGCCTATGTTGGGAAAGAGACATTTCGCACTAACTTTTCATTACGATTTGCCTGAAGAGATGTTCGTTACGATTTCCCGACATATAGAAACAAGCATGCTCTTCGGAATGAAAAAAATTTAAAACAATCAGGGTGTTCGGAATGAAAGTTGTCCAATAGACCGTTTCGTCCCGATTTCCTGACAGTATTTTACATGTTGTCGACCATTTCATTCCGATTTCCCTGTATTTTTTTTTAATTACGATATCCTGATCAACATGTGTTATGTGCTCCCGGTAAATGTTTTTAAAGGCAAAAATCAATTCCGAACACTCCCAACGGATTACCGGGTGTCCGGGACACTGGTACGATATGTCTTCGGCCCCCTATGTTCACCACTACTCACATCAGTAATAAAAATCTAGTTTCACTGATTAGAAATCATTATAATTAAGATTTAATCTTTCATTAATCATCAAAATCTGTCGTTTTTATTATTACAGTTCATAGTTACAACAGTATCGTTTATTTTTATTATTACAGACGTGTTAGCAACTAGTTTATGCTACTATTACACTCATTACTTCTACCACCTACAACAAACAGATGAACATTTTAATCTTTTTTTTTCTCACACAAATACTTTAATCTAGAGCTTGAATCCACTTAAGTGTATTTACAATTCGCAACTTTTCCATCCACTGGGAAGCTTTTATCAAATTTTCGTTTATAAAAATGTATCAGTTTCTCATCTGGTAATACGAAAAAATATAATTTCTCAATATCCTATATAACATATTTGATCAACAATACCGGTAGCTAAACACTTCAGCATACTGACATATTCTAAACGAAACATTTTTCATCTGTTCTCTCTAGTAATATTTCCTATTGATAGATCCAATAAACTTCAAATCTTAAAAAAGGTTTTATTATCTTATTTTTGAACAAAATATTATCTCACTACACTGGAAAAAATAAAACTTCTATTTGATCCGTATCTAACTGACCGAAATATGTGAGTTCCACATTTTAGCCCCAATGGGGCTGCGCTGAAAAGCTTTTTCATATATCGAATGAGAGTAAACATAGACCTCGATGCTGCTCAGATATTTCGCTAATCTTCAACTGATATCATATTAATAAACTTTGGATAAGAACTGTCTACTATGATATGTCACAAGAGTATGAGTGTCCATTCAAAGAAAAATAAGCTTGATGATTACTTATGGAATAGCTTTTAGTAGAAGCAGCACAGAGATCCATATGTATCATTTTTCAAAAGGAGAATATGAAACCACATAAAATCGTCTATTAGAACTTTGTCTGAAATTCGTAATGAAATATCTATAAAAACATGTCGCCCAAGGTATTATCTAAATTGGTATCTACAAAAAATAAAAGCGACTTGTAATTTTGAATAACAAATCTTTAACTCACAAAACATCGAATACTAATAGAGCTTCATCGATTTTTCACCAATACCTCGAATCCAGATATGATTACTTACAATTTATCGTTAAAGGAATTCACTTTTGAAATATTCTATTGAAAACTTGAAAATAAACTGCACCTTACAATTCAGTAGTTTAACATTTCACTTTCTTTTCTCATGCAAGTGAAAATTGTCGATGTCAAGACTGTTTCTGTTTATAAAAATAAAAGCCTATCAACCAGTCTATATTTGTGTTTGAGTGGGCATTAATACTTTCGTCACATATGATAACAAATAGGTCTTCTAAAAATCTTATTACGATAATATTAATCGAAGGTTGACGAAGCATTGAAGAAAATTAAGCGACTATTTTTAGTACCAAAGCATAAGAAAAACATTTTTTTTTCTTGTTGACTGTTTCTTATTATCCAACATTGAAGTGCTTCCACCACGAATGTTTCAATGATCTATATAGTAATCGGTCATAATCAATAGAAACTTCAACAAAGAAATAATGTTATCGTCTATCAAATAATTTTATTAATATTTATATTATTACACTATTCATTTAACTAAAGAACCTATGCTCCGATATAACTTAACAGTTTGAAGGTCATCATTTTCATATGACTAAAAGTTTTATATATATATAGGTCAAATTAAGACTTAAAACAATACGAAAATATATCAAGATTTGGTTAAATGTTTCCTAGGATATTTTCATTGGTTTCTATCAAAATAATTTCACTATATCAGTCAGATTGTAAAATAAGTTCATATCTTAGTAAGTTATTTTGTGAACTTCAAGATATTTGTGAATCATGAACACAGTCAACAAGTACGAGCGACCTCAAGTGATGCGGTCACTAAACAAAATTAGCAGAAAACTAGCATGAAGATTCTTCTTAACTGTTAGAATTTGAACACACAAGCTAAATTATACGATGAAGGCCTAAAATGAATTCAAAATGATATTCGAACTTGAAATATGAATTTTTTATTTTTAGTAAATCTCCAGCTAGTGAAAAATATAAAAGTATTACTTGATTTAAAAATTATTGTATTGCATTTCAGAGTCAAACCGTACAAAAAATGGAACTGCCTACAAGTTTTCACATGCTAACGCACATTTATAAGGATAAATATTAACCCTTATATTATAACATCTATACATTATGTTAATGAACCTGTTGATAGTAATAAATATATCAGAACGTTGTTTGATTTTATTTTTTTTATATACTAATGAGTGTTGATGATATCCTAATGACCTATTGATGGGATAGATCAAAGTTTGTCAAGTGAAGGTTAATAATTACCGTAAGTCAATAACAGTATTTTCTTATATAGATATGATCGAGGCAAAAAAAGCAAATCCTAGATCTTTTTATCGTGCCAATCCATCTAGTTCATCTGAATTGGTTATTTTGTTTTACATATCCATCAACATAAGAATCAAGATATAGCGTATAATGACATTCAGTATTATCTCAGACAAAAAACTGTAGTTCACAGATCTAACCCATTGAGAAAATCTTCATAAATATCTTTAAACAGCATTACAAGGTAACAAAGATTTACATCGATGATTTCAAAATAGAATTTTATCATGTCAGTAAGAAGCTTTCAAGGGTATTTCAATAGTATTACTAGTAGAAAACAGTCGTAAATCAAATTTTTATATCTGTTTGCTATCAACTGAATCATAATGGTTGTGAGATATAGTATAATAAAAGCTCGTCATTTAATTTATGACCAAAAACAACACTCATGAGTAATTTTAGTTGATTGAATTTGATAAGATATTCGTGAAAAGATGAAAAATATACACTTCATTTAATAGCTCTCTTACTAGTTATTGCAGATTTTATCGCAAGATTTCAATTTTTTGTTAGAAAACAAAAAAATAGTTACGTCTTAGCAATAAACAAAAATAGACTCATAGTAGAACGAACAGTATAGGTAGTTTGATTTAAGAGAAATTATCAATGTACAGAAAAGTTCTCTTAAATTGATAAATGATGTTTATTTAAGGTGCTTGATATTCTTTTTTTTTATCGTAGGACTTATTTGGTCTCATTGGAATTCGGTTAAAGTCAAACATATATTTATATGTTTATGGTAACATAATAAGTATTTAGCAGTGAAACTAATCAAAAATAGTTCGTGCGTAAGTAGCGCAATACTGAGTGTATAATGTTCGATTCGTCCTTGAAGAGTATCATGGGTAAAAACAATGTTGATTGAAGCAAAGCAAGACTGTTTCGATGGCCTTCCCATCGTAATTATTATGAAAATAAATAGATTGTGTTTTCTTTTTCTTTTATGGATACATCAAGGTATTTGATACAGTTGGCAAGGATGGATAATCTTGATTATCAATCTAATAAACGATATATGTGTATATCAATTATGTTTTATTAATGAGTTCCTTTTGTTTCTTCATTGATTTAAAAAGAGTTCATGATGAGGAGATGTATCTTTCATATTTGATTAATTAGAGAAATTTATTGGAAACGATGTCTTGGGTATTTCTGAGTGTAAAGCAAACATGTTGTTATATAAGTAGGCTATCTTGGTATAATTTACACTGCATATCAAAGAATTAGCATAGAAGATTTTTCAGCCTTTTATGATTCATATTTCGTCGAAAATTATCATAATGTATAGAGTTATAGAATTAGGGTCAATTCAGCGAAAATGACACTTTAGGAAATTTCAATAGTAATGATTCAATTCTAGTTTTGTGAACATCTAGAAATACAATTTAACTTTCACAAGACAATTATTACCGACATCTATGTGGCAAGAACTTCAACACCTTCAAAAACAACAAACTCTTGATTTTAGAAAACAAACAATCGAATTTCCTACAAAAACCACAGTAGATTGTTCAACACTAATGTCATATTATCGACTATTTCGTATTGACTCTAATAGAGTAATAACACGCTTGACAATAAATCGCTCATACTATTCAAGTTTCAACACATAATTATTGACGTGTTCAGTTTTTATGCTGTAGTATGTAATTTTCGAATTTCGTACTTTATCGTAAACAAATAATTCAAGATTCAAAAAAAACAAGTTGTTTTTAGAACCCAAAGAAAATAGACTTACGAGGAATGATGGTCAACATGCTGGAGCAACAAGAAAAAACAGCTTAAATGGGTTTTTGCCCTTCATTGCATTAATTATCAAAATATTATATTGATAAGACTTTTAGTCGTTGCGAAAAATCTCTTTCGATAACAACAATATATCAAATAAAACCGTTATATTACAGATTGATGAGAAGATGAAAATGTACATGTATTATGTTCTATCGTCTAAGGATATATTAAAAGACTTTGTCTATATAATTTTTTTATTTTATATATTCGAGGTCTTTTTCTTCTGCATTAGATAATGTCAATACACTTGTTCTATTAGGCAAGATCGAACTCTTTTTTATCGCTTGATATACATATCATGTACCTGGATTATTTTCAATGTCAAAAGAAAAGGTCGTAAAATCAATTATTTAAATATCAAAAACTAAAGTCCATGTAATGTTTTCTAAATATTTCTATATAATTAAATCGAATTTAAAGTTCATCAATGATATGAAAAAAACTAAAGCCATAAGTTTTTATTTTTCTTCATAAATAAATACCATCGATTGAAGTTTTTCTCAAGTCGTTTTTATTTCTCTTACGAAAGAAAACATTAAGCTGCTTTGTTGTTTTATCTGATCTCGGCGGTATAATCGAGGTGACTGTTTTTTTCTTGTAATATAAGTATTTTTCTCGCGGTATATGTATAAGTTGCACGAGAAGGCCAATTTACATGCAGCAACGTACCCATTTTTTCCCCATTCTCTCGTCTATTTTTCTGTTTTTTTTTTTAAATTTTCAATCAATACTAGACAACATCATACCGCTTTAAGGTAAGTACTTGAATGGATGCAAGGTCTGGAAGTGGGTGAAGCAAAACAGAAGAAAGAAACGTCCGATTCTGTGTGGTTTGAGGCTTCTATCGAGAAAAGGTTAGCAAATTGTTGTGCACAACATAAGAAAGGTCGAGAAGAGAATAGAAGTATTCGCCCGCCACCGTCCTTTCTCTCTCCTTCTTCATCCGAGAAAGAAAAAAAGAGATTCTTTTTTTTCGTCTCTCGTCGTTGATGAAGGATTGTGGTTGGTGCACATCAAGACAAAGAGTCGACCGCACAACAGCCATCCATCATTGTAGTATTACTAGTCGACGATAAAATATATCAAGCAGCTGATAGAGAGAAAAGAAAAACGAGTAAGCAAACATGTGGTTACTCAGTTTTACTATGATTATCACCGTATAATGATGAGCAGTATGATTAAAAAAAGAGACACATCGATAGATTTTTTTCTTTTTCTTTAATTTATTTATTTCTTCTGTCAAGTACATTACTATGGATTTCTTGTATTCTGACTTGACATGTTATATTCGATAGAGATTTTTGTTACTAAGAAATATTATGTCCTTCGTATGACCTTGCTGCCACAACAACACTTCATTTAAACAATATTTAAACATGTTTAATAATATATTAATGAATTTTTAAGTTGTAGATAGAAAAAGAATTCTTTTTTCCCGTCTTCTTCTTCTCTAATTATCATGATGGAATTACTTAATAATTTTGACTGTGGAAATAATAATAATAATAATAAAGAATTATCGTTATCATCGACGTATAATAATGAACAAACTCTTTATCGCTCGTGTTTAATTGGTGATTTAGAACGTGTACAATATTTACTACGCAGTAATAGTTCACCATCCATCGATCTTAACCGACAGAATTCAGACGGTTTAACATTATTGCATTTTGCTTGTTCAAATAATTTTTATGGACTTGTTCAGCTACTTTTACAATATAAAGCAAATAATCAAATACGTGATCATCTTGAACGCACGTGTCTACATTATGCATCAATAAAAGGCTATCGTGCCATTGTTAATTTATTATTACAATCAAATGAAAATCTTAATAATCATGAATTCATTTATTTAAATGACAATCAAAATAAAAATTCACTTGATTATGCGTGCGAAAATGATCACATTGATGTTGTTGAAGTTTTTTTAAAATATACTGATATTAACCATTTGGATTTAACATCATCTTTATATTATTCGTCTATTGAAGGCCATTTAGACATATGTCATCTATTAGTAAATAAACAACAAGAACGAAAAGACTTATTTCAATTACAACCATCATTTATTCGGACCATATGTCATCGTGGTCATATTGAAATATTACGTTTATTAATTGAGAATTTTTCTATTTCATCACGACAACGTGATTGTGGAAATAGTATATTATTTTATTGTATAACAACATTTGATTTTGATCTAGTTAAGAAATTATTGGAACGACAAGCGTTTTTAACTGAAAAAGACATTCATGATTTAATATCATTTTGCCCATTAAACGATCAAAATAATTTCTATGTCGATCATTATTTTGATTGTTTAGAATTACTTTTACGTTATCGATCGAATTTTGATGATCAAAAAGTTTGTAAATATTTTATTCGAGAATTATGTGAAAAATGTACAACGACAATCATAGGAAAGAAATTAAAATATTTATTTGCCTTAGCTATTTACAGTGGTTCAATACAGTTAAATCGTCGTTCAACAATAAAATGGTGTGGTGAAATAAATATTTTAACCAAACGCTATGTTAATTTAATAGATGTTATTAAACAGACAACTAAAAAATGGTCACTAAAACATATATTAAGATTGAAAATAAAACGCTCAATGAAAATATTTAATTTAGAACAAATTAGAACATTGCCCGGATTAAATGAACATCATGTTGATTTTCTTAGTTTTGAGTATTTGTAAAGTTATATTTCTCTCTCTCTCTCTCTCTGTGTGTGTGTGTGCGAAAAAAAAGAATTTTTTAATTTATATTAGGAAATATATGTCGAAGACGAAATAAACAGTAAACTAAATCTTGTCTCACAGAAAAGAAAAAAAGAAGAATTAATTCAATTTGTCATGGAACCAAACATAAACGATGTCTAAGTGAATGAGAAATATGCATGAACAATAATCAGAAGTATAGATTTGTGATTGAAATGATAATAATCGATTGTGGTCTCGCTCTTATGCAATCTCTTGCGAGATGTGTAGTGTGTACCAATTGTTGAATCTAAGAAAGGAACATACAGGTCGATCGTCCGGTGTCTAATAGATTTTATCATAGTGGATAATTTTAATTCAATACTTAGTACACGCATGCAGAGAAGACAAACAAAACGTTTGATGCATGACTTTCATAGTACAATGATATTTATACAGACTACAGAACTCTTTTAATTGCAGCTATTTCAAATGAAACTGAACACTTAAGTTTTCTTGTAGTCGTTCAGGAAAATTTGAAGCTTGAGGATGTGTGAAAGAATATTTTTCAATAGAATATCAATTGAATCCGATACTGAGAGTGTTACATGGATGGATAGTTCATTTCTTGAGGAATGTGTTCCCACGATGGGATTCAAGAACTGTTTCGATTTCGAACACTGTGACTGATTTAAACTAAAAATACTACGAATCGGTCAGATTCGTTAAGTCTTACGCTCTAATAAATATGATAACTGAGACTCTTTGCAAATCCATGAAGTTTTGAAAAATCTTCTTTAATGATTGGTCTCAATTGATTTTTCTTTGTGTTATTATCAATGCTGTCTAGGGTGGTTTTTGTATCACCTTTCTATGTTGTGTTGAGTGTCTTGTTTATAACGCCTTGAGGTGCGATTGAATAATATTGTATATAATTATTAAAAGTACAATGAAAATGTACCCGAATTCAAGGAAATAATTTATTCTTTTCTGTCAATTCAGATTTACATAGAGATTAATAAAATAATCATTTACACAAAGTTTAGGATGAAAATTCGCTTATCCTAATACAGACTGAAGAGAATATCAATGTGTCTAAAAATTCTCATGATTTTTATACATTATATGTATATTTTGATGGTATGAAACACAGTATTGATTGAATAGGATCACGAAACAATATCTACTATTACATTTTTCTCTAGAGACATTGTGCTAGTTTGTGATTGACTTTAGAGTAAAAATGATGTAAGAAAAATAAGTCTTGAGTGTGTTGGATAATTGAATTTTCTTTTTCTTCTTCTTGTTTGATTTCATTTAATGGAATCCTAACATTGTGGTAGAAGTGATTGATTTCATTTGAAGTACAATATACAGTGCTTTAAAAATACAGTTAATTATTGATGTAAACTTTCATGTTTTATTTGATTGACAATTCAGACGAATGTCGGTTATTTCCAATAGTCACAAGCAAATGTTCATCAATCAAAATTCAAATCCCGTGATAAACATAGAAGTAGAACACTTTTTATTGTTATTATGAACATTTGTTGAAAATATTCAAGAATCTATTTTTTTAAACTGATTTCGTAATGTGTAATTATCAATAGAATGATGAAAATATTATAGAAGATAAAACAAAGATTATTCATTTGATCACATTTTATTTGACTCTTTAGAATTCGGTACGAAAAGGTCTATTATGAAATAGCAATGGTAATAAAAGAAAGGACAAGTCACTGGATTGCACTCAAGGTTGTTCTTTTTTTGTGTTATTCATGATTATACTGCATAAAGAAGAAAGATTAATCATCGCAATTTATTGATAGGCTATACTTTAGATAAACGATGCATTTGTAACTTTGTACATGACTGATTTTTGTTTCTCATATATTGGTATTAAAAAAATAAGTTTAGTTATAAAACAAAATACAATCTTTTATTGCTTTCTATTTAGACGAAAATGTTCGCTATTTGTTTTTACATTTCTATAAATATGTTTTTTTCTTCTTCTATCCCTGCAGGAGAAAAAAAGCACGCATGGTTACCTTGAACACGACTTCAAAGAGAGTTAATGTACAACGGCCTGATTTTTACAAAGAAAGACGAAGAGTTATTTCTTGTTTATTCATCTTGAATTGGCTTTGACATGTCGATGAATGAGAACGAATTAGAATTTGAACCATTTTTTTCTTCCATTACCACTAGGAGTCCACCTCGCTTCGAACATCAATCCTATAGCAGGCACATTAACATCACAATAAATTCGATGTATATAGGTAGATTCTAATAATTTCAGATATTTTATGAACAAGAGTAAAAACGAAGTAGTTCATTTGACCAAACAAAGTTCTTCGTAGATCTTCAATTTATTGACTTAACGTTTTTTTTGACTGTAAGAAGAAGTTAGAATGTAAGACATGATAAAGTCTTTCTTTTTTTGTTAAATTGTTACGGCTTAATGAGTCTGCTGTATAATAGTCACAAAGTTTGATGTAACGGACGAAAGCTTGTCATGCCTTATGTCTTGACGTGTTCATACAAACAAAAACTTATTAAATGCACGATACGATTACTGAGAGAGAATTTCAAATAGCACAATAAAAAAAAAACAGTGTAACTAGAGAAAAGGGCAAACAAGATTTCCTGAAAATAAAGTTTACTATTGCCACAGGAAATTATTTTAAACTTAGTAAAAAAAACAACGAGAATATCACTTAAAAATTCATGCCTTTTATCAATAATAAAGCCTCTGAGTATCCTTGATCAAGGATTTATTTCAGTTGATTTTATCCGAGTAGTTATTTACAAGGAAAATAATACTATCCAATAGAGTTTTTCGAATGTAGTATATTCTTTTAAATGACTGATATGTTAAATCAAGCTCAAACTCACGATATAAATCATTTGTTTTCAATTATCATATTATTAACAATTGGGTAAATTTATGACAATAATATTTTTCTAAAGAACTATTGTTATTAGAATTCTTGTATTATTAAATTAGGCCATATTTTCAATCGATCTTAAAATTTTGTTACCATATACCAATATAGACTTGTAACTACCTAAAATGTTACCAGTACAAAGTCGCGCGCCACGAGAAAGAAAACAATTGAGTCCATATATAGCTAAATTGATTCATTTCTTTTTATGTACATGCCATTCGTCTATAAAAATATGAAACGAGTACTTCTATCTGCACCATATGGTACAAAAGTATATCGACGGCAGTTGTTCTTGTATCATCTTTCGTTGGAATAGAAACTATCGTTGTAATTGTTCATGTACAATGTTCGCTTATTCAACAGCTGACGACAGATAACGTTACGCAGTGATCTATATGAGTCTCAGAGATATTAGAGTGTAGAAAACAAGGGTTCTTTTATTCTCAAAACGATATCATATGTCTGACATTCTTTGATGGAATTTCAGTCAAATATTTTCATCGATCAATGTTTCGAACGTGATTCGTTATAACAAAAACAGGTGTGTCCAACTATTTATCAAATAACAGAAAAAAATCTTTCAGAATATCGAAAATAGAAAATTTATTTTGAGAGAAAACTACAAACTAAAATAACCTTAGCATAGACATATCTCTCGTATCTAACGTTGAAGTCAAGTGAAGTTTTCTAAACTCTCTTGAATGGCACTATTCAAATGGAAATTCATGTCCGATATAAACACAGTAGGAATATACTATCTTACGAAAGAATCATAATCGGTTCATTTAAAACTTGATTTTGCTAGACTACGTGCAAAGCAGACTAGAATAAACACGTTCGCATAACTCGGTAAGTGTCGACTAAATAAAACATTTGTTATGTTAGAAATTTCTTGGTATACGTTTGCGTATTTAACCGTCTCGTCGATCTTACTCTAATACTTTTAAGTAGATCATGTAAGCAAGTGTAGCTCGTCTAAATAGAATTGATCACTTTAGCATACTATTGTTAAACTTTGCTTGTTTGAACGCGATTTGTATTTTTTCTTGGAGATTTTTCAATATATCCCATTGTTTGTCCGAGATGTGATGCAATGAAACAAATTTATTTATTTAAAAGAAAAGTTCCTAAGATTTAGCCATGTTGTAAATTGTATATATTTATCTGATACGAAAAACAAAATGTGAAATACGATGATTATCATTATTGATAATCTTGACGAGTAGTCTAACTCAAACCATCTCGATCATTTTCAATCAAGTACACATTGATATGAATGCGTCTTTTCTGTGTTGAAAATGGTTTTAAATTTCGATCGAAATGCATGTCATGTGCGACATATGCAAGAAAAAAAGTTATCATTAACATAGAACATTAATATAATTCCAACGAGTTCGAGAATTGTAATCAATATTCATAAGGCTATTCGGGTTCTCGTTTTTATTCAACAAAATCATTAGTAAAAGAGAAATTTTTGGTATGCGATTATTCATCACTGACGACGGACTTGATCTAACCTAAACGATGAGTAATAAAATCACTCATTCAACTTCTCGCGGAATTGTTCGACTTGAATTTAAATAGAAATAGTTGATATTAGCATAGAGTTTAATTTCTGATTACTACATTAGTCTTTGCATTCATTGTGTAAGAAATAGAACATTGAGTGTTTACTCATTTGAATCAAACGTATTAATAACATAAAACTAAAAAATCTTCGTACTTTTTATTCAATTATTTTTTATTTATAAAAATAAAGCATTTTTCAATGCTACCAATTAAAAATATCATCTTCTAACATCTATTTACAGTTCAAAACCTAAAAGAAAACAAAATAGTTTTTTCTTCATACCTGAATCTAGACTGCCTTTAACAAGTTTCTATTGCGTGTAAATTCCATGGCCATATCGTTGGTCCAACTTAAAAGAAAAGAAAATCTTACTTTTTGAACTAAAACCTTACAACAAAGAACCAGTCCGATTTCAAATTCATTATTTTCACATGCACCACTAAACAAGGATGTTTTAACATTGTTTAAATCATGATTTCTATATCGAAAAAGAATGCAAGCAAAACTCATGTTAGTCTTCATTGAAATTAAAGTTTATAGCAGTGTGTTATGTTACTCTTTCTCATAAAATCTCGGCTATTTCTTTAACCATCATTTTTAACTTAGTCAAATAACAAAGAATCACTGTTAAAAAGCCCATCCCCTATTTATATGCATGATTATTTATTCTAAATCAGACAGTCCCCTCGTATATGATAATATTCATTAGTAATATAGAAATCAGTCGTGAACTGAAAGAAATTTTGCCAGAGTCAATTCATTGGCACGAATATACCTAAATTTTGTTTCGCTTTGGTTTTCTCTCACAGGAATTTTAAGGGCAGCTTTTAAACTCTTGACCTTTGTACTGAACTTGAACTTCTCATTCAAACATTATTTTTCTTTTTGATTGAAAAGAGAAGGCAAACAAGGCTCTTATTGCATATTTTTATAAGTTGAGAAGTTGCTAGCTTTTCAATATTTCGGATTAAATCGATCTAACTCGAACAGGAACAAATTTAGCGATTGAAAAACTTTACATCTACTTTTTTTTTACGTAAATCACGATTGTAGCACTGTGAGAATATCATTTAGCATCTCCTAAAATCATGCATATTGCATTACTTGTTCGCAAAATCTAGCATTGAACCATAAAAAAATCTTTCTAGTTCTGAAATAGCCAAGTGCTTTTTATTTTAGTTTTATTTACAAAATCAATACTTTGAGATACAAACCAAGAATAAAGTTACGATTCCATGCATCATTGGAAGAAACCATTTTACAGCAATCATTCTGGGACATATTATTCCTGATTTCTTCGAATTAAAAGAATGAATATTTCTCTAAGATGAAGTGAAAAGAACTATTTTTGGATTTTTGTTCTTTTCCATA
Organism: Rotaria magnacalcarata; assembly: GCA_900239745.1. NCBI lineage: Eukaryota > Metazoa > Rotifera > Eurotatoria > Philodinida > Philodinidae > Rotaria > Rotaria magnacalcarata. The sequence goes on from OENM01000093.1 coordinate 139,181, forward strand.
TTCATTCTGAAAATATATATTCAAAACAAAAAATCTTTTATTAATATATCACTTCCATCAATGCGAAAATTTTGATAGAATTTGAATTCGACCGTAGAATCTAACCATCGCGGATAATTCTACTTAGAGATCGCATGTTGTTTTAAATTTGTCGTTACGAATATATTATCGGCTTGTTTCACGCAATATTATTCTAGTCATCAAGGATCAAAAGAGTTCAATTTTTATTATTGAATGCAGGTTAATATAAACATTGACGTCTATGATCAGTGCTTTTAGGCAAATGATATATCGTAGAGTTGTATATATAAAAATGGTGACATTCTAAAATTCTTGTTGCATTCATTTTTTTAGCGCATTCCTATCTGATCAGCAAGAATCAAAAAAATTAATGTTGTTCCGCTCAATATTTATTATTGCTGTTTTAATTAATCTTGTTTGTGTTGTATTTGTTCAATCTGAACAAGGCGACGCCGTTTCGATCCACCAGTTAAAAGCAAAATTTCCTCTAATTAGTGATGAAGACGCATCACAATGGCTTTCAACACGTAATATTCCACGACGTTGGCGTAATCAAAATATTAATCAACAATCGAATGAAATTAATCAAGTGTTGAAAAAATTACAAGCACTCAATGACAATGGTATTCGTCAATATGACACATCATCATTTGAAGGTGTTGCAATGGAAGTTATATTCGAAATGGTTTCTAAAAATAATCCTGGATCCGGATAAGATTCTTTCTGTGAATTTTTCTGTCAATATCTATTTTGAAGATTAATAAAATAAAACAGCATAAGCATCGAAGTTCTTTGCAGATCAAAGATATCTCCTTCTTCTTTTTTTCTCATTTTTATTAAAACGTTATCTTGGTCATAAAAATAAGATTTTCTTCTTGTGTTTTGTCACGTCACACTCGATCGATAACTTGATGATGCAATTTATTCTCACCTTAGATATGATAGAAATCGAATGTCAATAAAAAAATTTCATTTGCAAACATGTTAATTTGTTGTTGAAAACGAACACCATCTTTATCAATGTTTAGATACAAAATAAACATATTTTCATTTTCTTCTGTTACATTCTTATGACGTCTCAGCCCAACGAGCGGTCAAGAGAGAGAAAAATTAGGTCAAATTATTGACGTAAGACAGAACGGCAAAGTTGATTATCACTGTTGGATGAATACGCTTCATTTAACAAAGAACTTTTTTCCCACATAAGACTAAAAGCATAATGCCTGTTTTCTTTTTAACATTTCAAATTTAAGCTACTGTCCAAAAATTAACTTCATACATCTGTTTTTTGTCAAATAAACGAGCCGAATAAAAACTCTCACCGGGATTGTCTTACGTACACCATTACTCATCTATCAAAAATTTTCGTTGTTAACCACATTGATCGGTATGCACATTATCTTTTCATAGTGGTTCCACTACATTTAATACATGATGTCAAATAATAATAAGAAGAAACAAAAAGACTTTGTCACGAATCGCTAAGCTCTCTTAAATCTAAATGTCGGCGCCGATAGTTATGTCGAATATAAAACGTTAATCTCATGTCACCTACCATCTTTTCAATTTAAATAAACAAATATAAACAAAAATCAATCGCCTAGAGCACGCTCGCGCAATAATGTCGGTCTTTCTTTTGCAGATACAAATCGCGCTCAAAACGTGTCATCGCACCTTGTCACTTTTTGTCTTAAGAAAAATGAAAAACAAAATGTGTGGGAAAATAATGCTAAATTTATAGACACACAAATAGAATATGCTAATTTTTTTTATTGTTTCTTACGTCATTAATTAAAATTAGACTTTTATTTTATTTTAAAGAAAATTATCGTTACGGATGAAGAGAGAGAGACACACCCCTACTCGATCTATGAAAATATATTCCTACTGAACGTAAAACATACGTTTTCTAGTTATGACCAAAATAATATTTGCAACGTATAAATTCGTCTTCTTTGAGAAAAACAAGCTAAGACGTAATTTTAATTTTATTTTTTCGTTCTCTCTCTCTCTCTTTTTCATCGTATCCAATCGCTTTTCTTAATGTTCACTTCTAGTTTGATATCAAGAGAATAGAAGAAACACACATGACGATGGAACGTGAACAGCTAGTAACAATGTTTTCTGTGGAAAAGTCTTTCCACGTAATAAATAAATCTATTAAATCTCATTCAAAACGTCGACTTATTGCTAATGGTCTTAATAAAGTTTGTCGTTTATTTAATATATTAAATTTTTAAGTAGAGAAACTGTTTTTAGTTAAGCGACGATGAAAAAATGTCCGATGATATATTTGCATTAACAATGAATATCTTCGATAGATTTATTTTAAAATATTCTCAATTAATCAATGATCATCATTGTCAATTAATTGCGTTGTCATGTTATAGTTTAGCTAAAAAACTTCGTACAAATGTTTTAATTAATAATGAAAATGAACAAACATCATGGATATTTTTAAATGAAAATTACAGTGATGAAGAAATTTTCGTAAGCTCTTTTTCTTCCCAAGGCAAAAACTCATTAGTTATTGGAATCCGACTTTTTTCAGGATACAGAACAACTTATTGCAGAAACATTAGATTGGGATTTATCAACTGTTGTTCCACATGATTATATTCAATTAATATTTCAAGCTGTTCTTCCAAATGAAGTCGATCAGGCTAAAATACGTTTACATGTTCATATACTTCTATCACTTGGAATATGTGGTAAAATATAAATTTACAAACAAAAACGAAAAGTCCTAATTTATTTCTTTTTAGAATTAAATACATTAACCATATTACCAAGTGTTTTATGTTGTGCTTGCATTAAAGCAGCACTAAAAGGTCTGTCTATAGTAAGCATTCATCAAATCGATGAATTGCTATTGAAACTAATTCATTGTAAGAAATCTGAGCTTATTCAAACACAACATATGATCGAAAAATTGTTTCAATCATGTTTACAAGAGATAGTTCCATCGCCTACACGTCGTTGTTTAGCACCGATTGATACAAGCAATAAGACCAATACAAGTCCACGCGTTAAATGAAAAAAAAGAATTCTTTTTTTTTTTTTATAATAATATTTTGCTTTTCATAGTTTTTATTTTGTACACATTATTTTCTTTCGATACAATAAATGAGCATTCGATTTGTTTAGATTTAAATAAATATTGAATTTAAATTATGTCACGTAGAGGACATGCACTTGTTAATGACACCTTCATTCTTTTTTTGTTTTTCCTGTTTATTCAAATGATACGAGAAGACAGATTCTTTTTTAATGAATTCACATGATGTAATTGTTCAAGGAATAACGATGATGAGAAAAAGAATGATTTCATAAATAACTACTTCGAAAACAAAACAAAATACTTGTTCTGATGATACAATCACTTAAGATTAATAAGAAATATCTTTTACTTCCGATTGATCAATGACTGAAAATAATGTCCTGTGGTGAAAGAAGTTAAGGCATTTATTTCCAGGAAGAGAGAGACATGCTGTGAACATAGAAAAGAACATTTCTCTCAACTGCGTGCATTAAAAAAGACGAATAACAATAGAAATGATAGCCGTTAAGAATTGAATCAGGATCGGTTACAGTAAATTTCTTTGTTATTCGACTTTAGTTAGTCGCAGAGAAAAGAGGTTCGATGTGATACGATAAATTGTCTTTTACACTTATGTTATCTAACGATAGAGACATGACCGATTATTTATCGTTGTATTTACATTGAAAATGAAGATTATTTTGAAGTTTGTAAAATCGTCTTATCAATTCATGATATTGAACAAATAAATCATAAGGTTTGATAGGTAGTATTTTTGTGCAACATCGAAGAAGATAAGTCTACAAACTTAGTGATTACCAAACAAATATTTACTTGTAAGAAAAATACATATTATTTTAGTTTTGTTGGAGTAAAAATGTCAAATGAAAATTTTCTAGTGTAACTATTTTCTAAGGATAATTGCTCGTTTTATTCCATTGAATCTATTGACAATTTTTAACGTGCAAGAAAACATATTCAATAATCATTAGCTGCTGTTGTTGTTGTTGTTTTTTCCTATCACTAGAGTCCAGGAATGGGAACCATTATTATTACTCAAATCGTATCACGACTGATTCACATTGGGAAACTCGTCTTTGCATAGTAGAAAAATGACTGTCGAATACGGACGATGATATTTATCTATTAGATAATATTTCTACATACAAAAAAAGGACAAACAAGAAAAAGGGTTAGTTTTCTTCAAATAATTTACGTGTTACTTTTCATCTTTATTATACACATTCGTAAATAAAGATGAAACAAAAAGAAAGCATACGGATACATTATTAAGAATAATATGAATAAAACATAATCTCTCTCAAAGTATTGAACTTAATCAAGGATCTTAACTTACTTTCTCTATGCATTAATTTCTTATACAAATAGAACAAAACAAAACAAAACAAAACACAGTCAAAAATACGATGAATTTTTTTTTTCTTCTGTTTTATCAGTATCTCGGTCGTTTCCGATCAAATCCTTGTTGTTGGTGATTAAAATCAACTCCACCTGGATGTATATTCGAAGGACCTGGCTGTAAATTATACCCACGTGATGCTTGGTTGGTTGTATAAGCAGCATCTATTGGAGACGTTTGCTGATTAAACTGAGGCGAGTTTCCATATGAAGCTTGTTGAAAATTATTATTATTATGATTGTTATTATACGGATGCATAGCAGATCCTCCTACATTTTGATGATACGCATTACCGACAGATGCATTATAAGCATCAGGATGATGTATTGACATCATACTACGACGGCGTTCAAAATCCTGCGATCGAAGTTCGTCGATTCGACGAAGATCTTCTTGACGACGTGTTAATTCTAGAAACAACATAACACACTTACCATACGAGGAAACATAACAACTAGGCCTTAGATATGTATATATACTATTTTTTTTTCTCTTGCGATTTAAATAATCAATATATCTTAGATACGTATAGATTTATCTGTTAGAAGAAGAGTTATACAGATCAACGATTTCTGGATAGTAATAAAAGAAACATTGATTTAGCATCAAAATAATAGTTGATCACTCATATTATAGACGAAAATGATCTGATAGATAGATTTACGTAGTATTTTCTGTCTAGTGAAAGATAATTTACTAGTAGCAGAATAGTATTTTTTTTTTGTTGGTAATATGTCATAGGTAAAATAAAATCTTCATAACAAGAATACATAAAAAAATCAATGATAAATCTTCTACATATTCATTCGACTGAAATATACTCTCTCAAATCGTTACTATATATGTTTTGTATGAATTTTGTTCGCATAAGTAGGACACAATTTGGACAAGGAATGTTGCTCAATGATAGTTTATTGAAATTACTAGATTTTTTTTCTTCAAACACATACTTCGATTTCTGCTTTTTCCGTTTCCTCAGGCACTTGGCATTCGCGAAGGATATTCCTTAGTATTGGAGTCTGATTTATTTCTAGTCGAAATCACATTTTCATAGATTCTGCATCCATCTTTTCGGTACTCAAATAGTTCCCCTGCATCATGTCTTCTTCTTCATATTCCTGCTCTTCGCACATATAAAACAACAACTCTATAGACAAACGAATAAAAGCGTTTACAAGAAAAGTTTAGTAAATCGACTCAAGTCCTCCAAAAAGTAAATACAAGATTTAATGCGATTACGCACGGTCGGAAACTGTATGATATCGATATCGCTGAAGTACTGGTGATAAAATAACAGCTTTTAAAAATTTGATGAATTCTTAAGAATCGTTGAGAATAACAAAATAACACTTCCAAATGACGTATATGTGATCCTATCAAGATAAATCTTGAAAAAACAGCATTTACCATCAAAAGCAAAATCAGAAAAGTAGTCTTGCTGCGATGTCTGCAAATATATATATATACATTACTTCGATATAGATCTAATCATTTCTGTTATTATTCTTCGTATCAACGGAAAACCAACGTTTTTCTTTTCTATTTTAAAGTGCCTACCGTCTCGTAATACTTGTGCTTGATATTCCAATTGCATTTGTTCAGTTTCAACTTTTAATTGTTCAGATGCATATTGCATACGTGTTTTAACTTCTTCTAATAATTGTTTTTCTTGTATCTCCAATTGTTTCCATTTCAGACCTATTGTATATTCAATTGTATTTGGTTCAGCAAAACGTGGTTGTAATTCTCGTTCTCTGAACAATATTCATTTATAGATTAAGATTATATTAATAATCCGCGTTTAGCTTACTTGAAATATGCATCATTTCGCATTAAGGATTTATCTGGTAGACCATCATCTTCATCTTTCATATCCCATGGTTCCACAATGATCGGTCTCAAATCTCTTTAATACGAGAAAAAAATGAATTAAATATTTCTTTAATTCTCAGTATTTGAACAGAACGCTTCAGTAGTCCTGAATCAGTATATTTCAAAATAAAACCTCATTGACGCAAATAGGCGGGCCCCATATCTCAAATAAAGCGTTCTCTACTAAATTTTGGTCGATCTATGCAAATTTAAATAGTCAATCCAGCTCAATAAAATAATGATGGTGAACGTATTCGATCTTAATACTTTTCAAGGTTGTGCCATGATCGCAAAGGTTAAGAATTTTTACTGCTAGGAATTCTACAAATTTGAAATTGAGCGGAACACTGTCACAGAGAGGAAGATTATTTTTCAACGAGACTAAAAGCTCGTTTAGGCACACTCAGTAAAACTGAGTTCAGAAATGACAACGTCATGTAAAACAAATGCAACTAAACACTATTCTCTATGCATCCAGTTAACATTAACACTGCAGAATCATACAGCACGTTTCGGGGGGAAACTCAAGTTTTATTTACCCTGTGATAAAGAAACATTTTTCAGTACAGTCGTTAAGACATTTTTGTGCTGATGGTTTCTTTTCAAATTCAACAATGCCTTCACCAGTTGATTTTCCTCGATCATCAACAATAATAACAGCACGTTCAACACCGCCAAAATATTGTTCAAAAGCTTCTTTAAGTAATTCATTGGAAACGTTTGGTGATAGATTTTTTACTTTAACAATGGCACCTTGACTAGCAAAGCGAATGCGTAACGGTTTACCACGTAGAATATGCCCATCAAGATCACATTTAGCTTGTTCAGCTAATTGTCGTGAACTCTGAATAAGAAGAAAAAAAAAGAAGAGTTAGATAAATCTAACAAAAAATAACATAATCATCTTACAAGTTTAACAAAACCGAAACCACGTGATGGATTAACATAATATTCAATAAGTTCACCATATTTTTCGAATAATGTTTGAAATTCTTCTTGTGTTAAATTCGATGGAATATTGCCAATGAATAAACGTGAACGACCACCTTGCGTAGTTTTTTGTGATGCTGCAGAATTCGATTGTTGACCAGAATATCGTCGTTTTTGTCCACCAGATACCATCGGTATTTGTTCCTCTGTCGGTATAGGATTTGTCGCACTGCTGCTCGGTTTAGCATCAACAGAACTGGTCGTATTGGATGATGTAGTACTAGAAATGCACGTCATTTTATTATATAGAAATTTAAAAAATGCAAAAACTGACGATGAATTGTTTTGCTCAGGTTTTGATTTTTCAATCTGACTACCTGGATCTGAAGCAGTTGTTGGTGTGGAACTGTGAATGAAAAAAACAATTGCTATTCGAACTGAAAAGTAAGATATTGTTTGACATATTTACATTTTGATTTCAGTAGATGGCTTATTAGGCATTAATGATGCGATATTTTGTTTGGGTAGTGGTGGCCTTGAAAATAAAATAAAAAGAGATTCTATTGAAATAAATTTTCTTTTCTGAGATTGGTTACCGATTATCGTTAAACGGATGTCTTGGAAAGTTTCGATTTAGTGGCATACTAAATCTACGAAGAGATTTGAACGTATGAAAACAAGGGGAAAGTTTGATTCTTACCGTGGGCCAGAACGGTCCATTGTTTGTGGTCGTGGATGACGAGCATTCTTATTATAATTAGCCATGTGCTGTTGAACTTTCCACGTAGTACTTGAAATAAAATGTGTAACACGATTGTTCAATCAAATAAACATATGACCATATGTAATATTCTTCCGACCACCATATTTGTTTTATTTGATAATGCCTCTATATTGATTACGTGATTGAAAATTACATGTAAGTTTCAGAATTAGTTTTATTAACTACTTTAATTGAAATATGGTTGAATAAAATATTAATTTGGAATTGTTTTTCTTGACATGGAAAGTAGCGCTCTAAATTTTGATTGATTGTCAAGTTAACCATCGAAATGAGATAGAGTGACTATTCTCGATATATTGCTGATGCTGAGGTAATTGCAGAAAGGAAACGATTTATTTTATTTGAATGCTATACAGCTGCACATAAAAAAACCCGATTATGCCACTGAAAAATTGAAAATTATTTTCTTTCTTATGTAAAATGTGTTATTATAAAATTGATGTGAATGATTATTATAGAGGAGCCATAATGGCGTAGTTATTTCGATGGTATTCTCTCGTCTAAATAAAATTGAAAAACTCATTTTGATCTTATAATTTTTATGCTTGAACTTTATGCAAAAAGTTAATTCAGCAAACGCCTGTAGCTGTTGGTAGATTTGATCATTGTAATTTTGTTTTCAGATTTGATTAACTGAAATAATGTCATCAAAAGATACTCCAACACCAAATCTTTTTCTTGATGAATTTCCAGATGTAGCTTCATTTAAAGATGTAAGAATAAATTTCGAATTAAGAAAAAAAGAATAATAACATGATTTCTTTCTCTCAGACTGCGTGTTCAATGGTAGTGAAATTAATACGCTCATCAAACGATCTATCACGTTCAAGTGATCATGATTTTTTGATGAGTTTTGCTCCACTTCGTCGTCGAATGGATACAATTGCTGAAAAAGTTTTGCAAAAGTAAAAATAAAAACAAACAAAATTTCATTCATATTATTTTAATTCGCTCATCTAGTATGCATTCTTTGTTACAACAGCAGAATTTAAGTCGTGATTTGGGTATTATATCATGGAAAGAAGCTGACCGTGATGATAAAATAGAGAAATTAATCGACATTAATGATATTCTATTTGAACGAATTGTAAATTTAATTTATTCTACATTATTTTTCATGATTAAATTTCTCCTTTATATTTCTTAGTCTTCATCTCTCGATGAAGCAGCAGGATTAAAAAAGAATTCGTCAGAAGTAAAGGCACTTATTCCATCGATTCGAAATGTTGCTGCAACATGGAATAGAGAAGTATTAATAAAACAAAATTCGAACCAAAACTGAATCATTTCCAATTGTTTTCTTAGGTTGGATTTATTTTACAAGAAAACATACCTTCATTTAAACAACAAAATAAACGAAATTCAAGTACATTTTCAATTAATCATCAACAAACAAAAAATATTCCGAAACCGCAACTAAAATTTACTGATAAAGTCGACAATAATCCTCAAATACCATTTATTCCTAAGCTTCGAACAAAACCGAATGCTATAGCACCATTAGCAAGTAAATCTACAGACATTTAATACTTTCTTTTTCTTGAAAATTTCAATTCTAGTGATGCTATTACAATTCGATGCTCGACCATTTGATATGCTTCTATTAGATCGACATCCGGAAGTGTAAGTATCTGTTGACGAATCAAAAATTTAACTTTATGATAATTGTTTTTAGTTTACAACATCCATACTTCGAGGAAATCGAAGCATTTCAACCAAATGACAATTTGTTAAAAGAAGTTACTCCACAGGTAGTTAGAAAAATTTTCTATGATTTATCATCAACATTCGATAGATTCTCGAAACAAATGATTTCATATATATATCATTAAGCTTAAGTATGGTGTTTTTTCAAATGATTTCGTTTTTACTTAATAATGAGGACAAATCGTTTGGTAAAAATACTTCATGAGATTTTCGTTGAAGTACATACAAAGTATCTACGCTGAAAGTCCTACTTATGTCAAAAAAATGAACTTTTAGCAAAGACAAAGTTTTAGAGTCACTTAAAATAAAGTAGCATGCCTCCAATATACGTATATCGAGGTTTACTTGAAAGTATTTCATGAAGTTTCAAAAATTAGAACATCGACGACTGAACATATGTAACGGGTGTTCCATAAAGAATGGCCAGCTTTTGTTTTCTGTCTTTGAGGCACTTAATAATCGTCTTAAGATCTTGTTCTGAGCTCATTCGATAGAGAATTCATTTCTCTACAAAATCATCTCTTGTCGAGTTTTGTAGAGTAAAAAATGGCCGAGTTATTCAAAAAATACAAGCAACAGCCAAAACTGGCAA